>JANHFK010004343.1:107689-121160 GCA_036250565.1 Sibynophis collaris
ATTAGGTATTCTGCTCTGAATTTCTGAAAGAAATGTGGGATTAATAAAACAAATACATAAAAATAAATTACAGACTGCAGACCTGTAATATTTTGTAAGATAATGAACTGATCTAAACATTCCTAATATCTTCCTTCCTCCCTCCCTTCCCAACTTATATAAGGTGACTCTGGGTGGCATATAACATTAAAATTTTACAACCCATAAATCCCTCTCCATCCCCAGCAGCAGTAATCACACAATCACATAGCCACTTTGACTGTATTAACTTGAGGGCCCCAGGTGACAAACAGAACTATGTCTTCATGGCTTTCGGGAAAAATTAAGGTAAAGGCAAATCTTATATTGAAGGGAATGGTGTTCCGAAGGGAGGGAGCCATCACAGAGAAGGCCCTTTTCCCCTGTCTCACTAGATGAACTTTCCCACGCTGGTGGGCTGGGTAGAGGTAGCTGAGGAATCAGTCCTTCCAATAACTTGGCCCGAGTTAAAGGTGACAACCAGCACCATGAATTGTACCCAGAAGAAAATAAATAACCAATGTAGCTCCTATGAAAGATGTTACAAATGTGTAAATCTTGACTTGTGCTGACATATGCAGGCCACTGCATTTTGAACTACCTAGAGTTTCCATAGACTCTTCAAGGGCAGCTCCATGTAGAGCACATTACAGTAGCCCAAACTGGAGATGACCAGGGCATGGGTGAAGAGGACAGGAATTGGCATAACTGGGGCACAATTTGCAGTTACACAAAGAGCCTCCTCACCATGACTGACACCTGCTCTTTGAGATTTCTAATGAACAAACCGCACAAACCTGCATGAGTAGCAGTCCCACGATGAACGCACTACCTTGGCAGTACCCAACCTCACGGTCTACTAGAGAATAAGCCTGAAAGATAAGAATTTTAAGCCAGAAAAAAATTATAGCTCACAATTTAGCCATTAATTAACCTGAAAGAGCTAAAACAAGGTATACACAATTACATCTTAAAATATGCAAAGATTTTTGTGATGTCTTGAAGTTTAGTCAATGTATTTAGTGAACAAGGCTTCGTGAATCACAGTTCTTTTGATAAGATGTATAAACTTAGCCATACAATGATATACCATACAACTTAGCCAAACTATGACAACTTTTTGGATATTAACTATGGGAAAGTAACAAATCTGGAACTTGATTATCCTGGAACTTTGATATAATATGAAGATAGGTGAGTGGTGATACGGTAGGGAGGAATTAAGATCAACATTTAAGAAAACAAAGATAATAATAAATGCAAAATATTATGGAATTAAGTAGCAGGTTTAACTGAAAAAAGGTGCCACATATATTAATTGAGGGATGCATTTCAGGCAACTCTTGGGAATTTAAGAATTTGCATGTTCTTTGAATGTGAGACACAGTGTGAGGAATTATGCAAGTCAGTCTTGACTTCTGGTGACCACATGAATAGGATATATAAGGAACAAGACTATATTGTCAAAATTGTAATAAAAGATGCAAAAGTGTGCAAAACACACTTTGATTTTATAGGCTTTAACAGCAATTAGTTGCCCCACTTGAATTTATTTTTCTTATGTCTTTATTGTGCCCTTTGTTTTAGAGTCTCAGGATGTTTCCCATTTCATTCTTGAAATCTGAGATATATCCAAAAGAAGAGAATATTTGTAGCTCAGGGTTGAACTGTGGGATGTTTGGTGCTCTCTGAGCTCGTTTTCTTGCAGACATTTCATTTTCAAACTAGGTCATATCATCAGTCCTAGCAGGGAATAGCGTTTGCTCTCATTTTATATACTAGAGGCCTGCCCTATCAGTATTGGTGGAGTGATGTTGGTGGTTCCTTGATTGGGCTGCTTATTGTTAGCTTGTTTGGCAGTTTCTTGATTGGACAAACAGTGTTTGTTTCTTGATTGTTGGTCTAATCTTAATATTGGTGTTAATCTCTGCTTATCTGGGTGTTGATTGCTGATAATGAGTGTTTTGATCTTTTTATTTCCTTTTTGGCTGTTCGATTGTCTCTTTTGAATGGTATGTATATGTTGTTTATGTCTATATTCCTGTTGATGGCCAATTTGTCTGAGTGCCAGGCTTCCACTATAATTCAAAAAACCACTTTTTTAATGGAACCAACAATAATGATGATAAATACAGAATGTGATATCTTAATTTTTTTGTACATGTTCCTCTGCTCTAATTACAGACACATTTCTATAATAGCAATAGCACTTACAGTTATCCACCATCCCCCAGTGCTTTATAGCACTCTCTGGGTGGTTTATAATGTCAGCATATTACTCCCAACAATCTAGGCCTTCATTTTACGGACCTTTGAAGGACAGAAGGCTGAGTCAATCTTGAGCCCCATCAGGATCGAATTCCAGGCTGTGGGCACAGTTTGCCTGCAATATGCATTCTAACCACTGAGCCACCAAGGTTCCTATAAAATTCTGAGAACCCTTTATGGACTTTTGCTGACACCAGGATTGAAATGTTAACAATTTGTGGATTTTCATATGCATAAGGGATGGTTTATAGGAAGATGAGAAACTTGCATGTAGTCTTATAGGGGATGAAGAATTACTAAATTTGTATTGTGATGAAGATCAGAAGTCATTTCTTTTCCTCTTCTTCCCCCCTATTTTCTTGTACTTTCTATGCTTTCTTTTCCTTTGAGTTTAGTTTATATCGTCTTTTGTTTTTTTAAAAAAATATTTCAGTACTATTTATATCATTTTTAAAAATAAAGACTCCTTTCTTCCAATTAAATATTACATAAAAAGTATTTCCAAGATTTAGTACAAAAAAACCTACAATAGTACTATTGCTTATGAGAGACAATGATAAAGAGAAGAGTGAAAGAAAAAATACCTGGTAACACAGGAGACTGTAAATATTCAGATAGATTGGATATATGCATACATTAGTGACAACAAAGAAGGAAAATTCTGGATTGTTCTAAATAACTGTAATCAAAGGGGAGGTGACTTAATCCTTAATGGTACCTAACACCAATTATACAGTGCGAATGTTGTTGAACCACATGGAATTAGTTATACACAGAGGTGTAAATGAAATATTGCCATGAGAATTCAAGAATCACACAGGGAAGGGGAACTGATAAAAAGGAAACAGAGATCATAGAATTTTTTTTACTAAAACAGGTTAGTTTGCATGTATGCATCTCCCACCACAGAAGGCCAATGGGTGATTTTGGGCCACCTGCACTCTTTTAACCCAGACTACCTCACAGAGCTGTTATGAAAAATCAGAGAAGAGTGAGCTATTTCATCTATAGAAACTAGTCAACTTGTTAAGTATGTAACTGTGAATATATAAAACCAAAATGAAATGTGAGAGTGATAGGTCTTCAGAAATTTTCATCAGGCTTATTAGTTTAAAAAAAAAGCCAAGGACACACTGAGAGAGGATTCTGGGAATTTAAATTCCAGCATTCCTGAAAGGCCCTATTTTTGAAAAGACTAACTTTATAGTATGTCAGAGGCTGCGAAAGAAATATCAAAGAGATAAATCTGCCTCATTTGTAGCTATTACACAACAATTCATTTTCTAAATCAATCTCTGCATTTTATCATCGCTGCATATAGTGTCTTACAAAATAATTTATTAGAATAAGACTATTTTTCCAATTAAATTCCAATACAATTAACATGCAAAGCAGTTTTAGTAAGATCTGCAAGGATAATTATCGACCTAGAAATATTATAAACATCTATCAAGGAGATGCCAAACGAAGAAAGCTGACATTCTAAATAACAAAAACTTGTTTAAGTTGAGATGTTGATGTTAATTTCATGAAATAGACCTCTATTCCATATAAAGGGATATACATTGTATGTAATTTTGACAAAAAAGTGTTGCCTTAAACTTGCCTTCATAACATTGAAGAGAACCTCCTGGCCCAGACTGTCTTGCCCCTTGAAGAACTCATGTTCGGGGTATGTTCTGGCAATGTCTCTTCTGATTAACTTTTCACAAGGAGAAGACATTTTCAACAACTCTGAATATTGATTCTTCACAGGCATGTCTGTGGCACTGCACAAAAGCTGCCAAACAATTGCTCGGAAATGGTGAGGGATTCCTTTCCTTATGAGTTCCTAAGCAATGGAGAAAAAAATACTACAAGATACTCTTAAGTGATATTATGCAAAGCTGGTTCACACTTCATGTATTTTCCATATTTCTATAAAGGGATAAAGTCAATTTCAAACCCTTGACATAAAATAAGAGGAATACTGGGTACAATGCTGTCATTGCATCCAAAATTACAACACATCAAGAAGTTATCTTAATAAAAAGTCTCTAAATTAAGGTTTTCATACTTATCTTGAGGTTCTTCTGGAATATCTGAATCCATAAAATAAGCATTCAATACCTTAACCAACTGGCTTTTAGAAAACAATTTGTTTCTCCTCTGGTTCCTGCCCTCAGCTTTACAGAATTCTTGCATCACCATTTTACATGCATTTGTTGCAAAGAGCCAATATTCATGTAAAACAGTTTATTCTTACATAAAAAGAATTTTGTTTCTCACTGCCTTGATTTTCCGAGGCCATCAATATAATTCAGAAATACACAATCAAAAAAGGAATTATTGGATAAGATGCAAGTATATCATGTATAACAAATATAAACATGTCTATGACTTACAAGTCTTATAAAATACGTCTACTACTAGAAAAGCAATTACTTTCCTCACCTTGAGTAACTTCTCTTTTCTTTTCCGCCATTCTTCCCATTCATTGACAATCCTTCCCCATAAGATCCAGGTATCTTCTTCAAGATGGCTCAGATTGGATGATGCAGAAGAACTGGATACCAAAGACGACCCACTATTCCTTCGTGAGCCATTCATAGAACGTAATGACTTTGAATCAGCTTCCAAAAGCCTTGAAAAATGTAAAAAAAAAAGTAGTTGTCTCCTTACCAGTTACATAACTAGGTTAGAATGCAACAAATGCTCTAGAGCATAATGAAACTTCCACATAAACAAGCTTCTTCAAACATTTCAACTAACTGGCATTATGACACTTGTAGAGATTAGGATTGCCAATCAACATGTTGAAAATTCTCTTGTAATATTGAATATTCATCAGAAACGCTTCCATCACTGAAGAGGAATGGAAGGATACATGCATAAATTTGTAAGTTATGCAAATTATTCTGTTTGAGGAGCAGGATAGAGAGAATATGACAGAACATGGCATACGTCTTAGTTGTAAAAGAATTTTAATATATATTTAAAATCAAAGCTATAGAGAAACATTTCTATCTTTAGACTGCATTCTGTTTTTATCAGTTTAAGATGAATGGAAACTATATTCTGTGACATAACAAGAAAATTAAGAGTCCCACTTTTTTGCTAGTTGAATAACTATCTGCTGTTGTATGTATTTATTTTTGGATATTTTTATTATTGTATTGTTTTTAATTGTTTTATCAGTTTTATAGTTTTAGAATTCTAAGTCATCCAGAGTCACTTGGCTGAGATAGGCAGTGAAAGAAATTGAATAAATAAAATTAAAACAAACTGAATTCAGTTATTTTTTACAAATCATTTTCAATTTCATTTTGTACCAGGTTGTACCATGTACCAGTATGAAAGGATTCTTTCACCTTTTAGCCAAATTTTGTACATTTATAGTCAAGAGCAGTCTGTACAGTACTATACTTCAATAAGTAATCTTATTCACAGCATAGAGCAACATGAATTTGTTTATTGAGATTCTCACTACTTTCATTATATAAGATTTTTCACTACAATAAAGCATTTGATGTTACATTGCTACAACATGATCATTTTGCAATCAAATAAGATATTAATAGAAATAAGCTAGCCAAGAGGATATATACTCTTTTACATGTTTTAAACAATTGTCAAATCCTGGCATACCAATTAAATGAAGGCAAACTCAAACTAGGATTTCCACCAATAGTGGATCTGGATCTGGATCTACCTAAGCCAAATTCTATTCTTAGTTTGGATGGAGCAACACTAATATACAAAATATAAAATATTAATAAATAGGTAGCCATTCATCCATTCATCCTCATTCCTTCCATGTCTGATTTAGCATTTATGCTTTAACATCTATCTCATGGGAAACACAATAATTGATACAAGGGAAAACATTTAATTTCTTTGGAACAAGTATCATTTGATTTTGTGAATGAGAAGTAGTCAATCCTTACTAAAATATTACCAAATTGCACCTCTGGCTATCTTTTGATATTCTGGAGGAATTGAAGCTGAACACAATAGAAAGCTCAAGGAGACTATAAAATGACTTTTAATCATTAATAAGAGTGTTCATTCTCTACAGAGATTGTTCCATATGATTAAAGTTAATTACTAAATGAAACTGCTGGTTATAAATGGGAGGGCTGACCTGATATATGTTATCAAAATTTAGCTGAACATCAGTGGATGGGTGGTTGGGGGAGTTCCCTCTCTAAAATATGCCATTCTAGGTTGCAGGTATAGCACCAACTATGATTCCAGAGATAGGGTTGAGGCACAAATACTGAATCTCTGGCAGCATACAAACGAAGTCCAGTTTTTGTCCCACAGCAGTGGTAATCTGATCTGATATTGTGGGATGTTGATATCAGGATCATGGATAGATCACTCCTGTCAGCCCCAGAAGGTGTAACTGAGGGACTGGGGGGATGAAGAGCAAGGAGGAAAGGAAGGGGGTCTGATTCAATAGCAGCATACCTGACACTTCTTACCATCTCCCTGGTAAATGGGCACTCACTCTAGCACCCTGCTGGCACATACATTATTGCTTGAGAGAGATATGCCCTCATGTTCCTCATTCTCTTCCATGTATGCCATCACATTCTTGATGTTTTCAGTATCTTCCTATTCAGGGAGTAGAAGTTGAACTGGCTTTTAAAACTTAAATTTGTTGCCATATGTACAACTTGCACACCGGCTTGTGGCAGCCCTGCCACTCAGTTCTGCTGGGGGAGGGAATGCTCCAGGTCCACTTTCTGAGACAATGTCTTATAACACTTAGACATATGTCTCCTCTGTTGTTGCTCCTGGCCTTGGGACACAACAGTCTCAACTGTATTGGCTTTCTAGAAGCCTATGAAGACCCAGCTGTTTCCTTAGGCTTTACAACCAGGACATTAACAGGAACCCAATAGAACTGTTGGCTTGTGAGCCATTTTAAGGCGTAGTTATAATATGATGATCGTTCTTATTTTTAATGGCATTTCACTTTTATATCGTTTTATTAATATGGGTTCTTACTGTATTGTTTGTTAGCCATCCAATATTACTTACTATGTATGGCAGGGTTGTCAAACTGGAGGTCTGTGGGCATCACACGCAGGCCATGCCCACCCCAGCTCCACAAATGGGAAAAAACATCATGAAACGTCACGTGACGGCAACATGACATGGCGAGTTTGACACCTATTATGTATGGTAAAGTAACTTTTCTAAGAAAAAGATACTGAAAATAAAGATAGTTTATTTATTTTATTTAATCACATTTCTATACCGCCCTTCTCCTTTGCAGGACTCAGTTGATAATGAAGCTGATATTTTTTTAATGCCCAGTAACAATACTTTCAGATAAATTAAAGGGAAGAATCAGAACTTTTTGTTATCTATGATTGTCGTTCATTGGATAATAAAGATCTATTTAGTATTTGTACATGAATGCTTCAAGAAATACTGTATTTAAACTGTTGTGTTTACAGGGGCCATCCGGTAACGTTTGACAAACATTAAACTATTTATATCCTCTGGCTTTGAGTCAGTATCAGAGCAGTACTGGACCTTCAGAATGTCCTACCTGTTTTGTTCTTCCAACTTGGCTAAGAGCTCCAACTCATCTGGGCTCAGGTTCTCAGAATCAGAAGTAGGGGAACATGCAGGCATAGAGTTGACAGAAGAAAGTGCTTCATGGGAAGAAGAGTCAGGGCTGACGGCTGGACTTGCCATCTCCAGCAATTTGAGAGTAACAGGAATGTTCATTTAGAAGGTATTTGGAGACAGTGATCAGGAAAGTTAAGGAATCACCTGTAAAAGACAACATAGTACTTAAAACAGCAGTGGTTTTCTCCCTTCTTCTTTATAAGTGATGCCAAAATAAGCTGTTCACAACATTGGAACGTAATTGTTCTTGTTCAAGACAAAATTGCTACTACCGACCAATTAAGAAAGAAACAGTATAACAGATAACCAAGGGTTCTTTCTTTTTACATTTCTTTTGTGAAGAAGCATTTCTTTTCAGATAATCATTTGGATTTTCCCAATAATCCTTAGGAACATTTGACTGCAAAAATTGTAAAATATTCAGGGGATGTGAATTGCTTTTCCAAAGACAAGCCACTATAATTTGAATATAAGTCACTAATTTTATCCTTACGAAACACTCAGGACAGCTCATTGTATTTTATATAGCAGAATTAATATTATGAATATTCTAAAGCCTTCTTCGAAAAATATTCATATAGTCACTTTCTACTTGTAACAGTAAACTAAAAAAATAACACAAATAAAAACTGGTTTCTCTTAGAGAGTAACTAAATCAATATAATTCATACTACCGTAGATCAATTTGAAAATTATACAAAAACTACGGGAGCAATTTGGAGGTGCTGCTGCTGCTTGGAACTAAGACAGCTAAAGGACCACATCATAAATGTAGATTACATTTCTCTTTCACAGCTGTGTTTCATTCTCTCCTGACTTTAAACAGACTGAAAAAAACCTCTATTGTGGAGTTTTGATGCATAATGCTTGTCAAGAAATCTGCCAAGCACTGATTTGTGGAACCATTTTCCCCAGATGTTTTCTGCTCACCCTATCAGATAGGGCAGAGTAGATATCCTCCAGATCCCACTGGTGAAGCAGTATCACCTGGTGGGCCCCAGGAAGCATGCTTTCCCTGTCAGGGTACCTTTCTCATGGACTAGCCTCCTAATGAGATACAGACAATCTCAACCTTGTTGGCTTTCCATAGGGCTGTGAAGACCTGACATTTTTCTTCCTAGGCCTTATGGTCAGAATGTTAATGGAGTACTGCCATGGCTGTGGTTACATTTGATATGGATGTGATTTTTTTGGGGGGGGGTGTGTTCTTTTTAATAGATTTCTACAATTTGATTGGTCTTCTGTTTCTGTTCATCACCCAGACTTTTCTGGGTAGACAGCTATGTACATTTGCTAAATAAATAAGTGAATACACTTTCAGACCTTTTGATTTGATTTATTCCAGCCTTGTAAATAATTTTACTTGATGTTTACCTTATTTGTTTTGTTGAACTGGTTGGTCATTTGGTGGCTTTTGCTATGTTTCATGCACAGTGATTCTACTTTACCTAGTATCACCATGCTGATATCCAGCCACTGTCTTGTACCTGCAGACATACTGCTCCACCAAATAAGTACAAAGAAAGAAGCAAGGGGACTTGAAGATCTAACATGGCCAGCTAGCTGGTATGTTGCTGGTGTATTATGTATTGTAACACATAAATACAGGAAACATCTATTTCATAACTCCTGTAAGTTTAGTCCCATAAGTAGACTTAGCACATAAATCTAGTCATTTGGAACAACTAACAATTGTTCTGATATAAGAGATAATGAAGATTTACCTTTTATTCTATTTTTTAAAACAAATTTAAACTAACATTTGATTGTGAGGATGTGTGAAAAATGTAAACCCATACAGTAGTATTTTTGAATATTAATATTCTTTTCTCCAAGTGGTATAAATAATTCCCACACCTCCAATAATTTTCCATAACTATCCTGTGGAAGCAGGTTGCCCAAAATTCATAGTGAATCTTCATGGTCTAAAGTTGCATGGGGCTGGTCTCCCAGTCATAACTTAATACCTGAACCATTACACCACACTGGCTCTCAAAACTTGTGTTTTGATGTTAAGAGAAGCATTATTTTAATAAACATTAGTTTATACTTAAAACATCTATTTGAATCCTGCTTAAATCATGAACAGTAATCTATTTCTAGATGATAGATGGAGAAGATTCAGAGAAATAACGTCCTTAGAAGATTTACCAATTGTTCCTAGGCTGAGATGGTAAACTTTTGTCAATACAAACAGATGGTGGCCCATGATTCAATAGTACCTAACAACTAATTAAATGGATTTATAGAGAATTAATGAAAGGCTACTATTACCATCTCCTTGTACCCTTAAGGTATCATCCAAGAGAACTGTTTCAAGTGGCTGAGCATATTAGAACTGGAAATATATAAATAAAATAAAAAATAATAAAATTATATATATATTTGTGTGTGTGTGTGTGTGTGAGATATGTTATATGTACAACATTGTGTACAATATGTACACTGAGAGCTTATGGACCAGAGACAAATTCCTTGTGTGTCCAATCACACTTGGCCAATAAATGTAGTATTGTATTGTATTTCTATTTCTATTCTATATTCTATAGTATTCACAATATCAAAAGAAATATCTAGAGGACCACCAAATCAGGATTTTGGAGATCAGCTTCTGTTGCTGCAATCTATAAACAGAACAAAATGTTTGAATCAATACATTTCAGTTTATAATCTCAATATGCAATCTGTTTTATCTGACTATAGGTAGCAAAAAGGGATTGGCAGGGGGATTCAGGAAAACATAAATCTCCTGTATCATTATGCTAGGTGTTTTGAGACAGGCAGTAATTAAATCTCCTTTGAAAAAAAAATCATTCTGGATCCCAAATAGAGAATTGTTGTCCTGTGATTCATATTGCTTTTGAGTACAGATTTCTGAATGTTAACAACTTGAGATATACTCTTGCCAGTATAGAGATATAGGTAAAATTGCTATGGCCTGGAGGAAAGAACTGAAAACATAGAAGATATATGTGACACTAGATTAAGGAATTGTTTATTGCTTTGTTATTTTTAATGTTTATTAGTTTACATTGTTCTTTATGATATCTTCCTTTGTAATTATACAATGAATAGATCCATAGTGAAATTTTATATTAGTAAACTCAGTTAATTGTGCTACAAGGCAAACGCTTGAGGAAAAATTTCAAGTAATTTTAAAATATAGAGTCAATAGTTTTATTGAGTCTGCTAAACTGCTGTACAGAGTTTATAGGATCTCTGCCTTTCTGCAGTACTTACACTTTTATAAGGTATGTCAGATCAACCTAATTCCACCCTCCTGTATTATTTTGTTCTGTTTATAAAAAATGTTTAGGAGCAAAGGGATAAGGTACAAATCATGTAAATAAAAGTCAAATGAAGGACAGTGACAACTGAGAAATGCAGTTAATTTGTTGGCAGACTGTAGCAAAAAGACAAAAAATGAAGCTCCTTGGTTAAAACTATCATTTTCCTCCAGTGAATTGGCAATGACAGTTTCAAACCCTTTTAGTTTCAGAACTATGTCTCACCCTAGAACCTTGTACCCCTTAATCACCCAGTTTGGCCTGCATTATGATATAATTTTAAGAAATTAGAGCAGGGGTGTCAAAATCAATTTCATTGAGGGCTGCATCAGAATTGTGTTTGACCACAGGGGGCTGAGGTGGGCATGGCCAGCTCAACATCATTCATGCTGGGGGTGCCTATGGTGGTCCAAGCATTTTGCCAGTGAAAACGGGCTCCCGAGTTCCATTTTTGTCTGTGACAGCCTCCTGCAACCTCTGCCAGTGAAAATGGAGCTCAGGAGGGCCGCCCACGGCCCTCTTGAGCTCCATTTTTGCTGGCAGAGGCACTGTGGGCCAGTTCTTCACTTTTTCCAGGGTGGCCCCATGGGTCAGATCTAATCACTGCGCAGGCCTGATCTGGCCTCTGAGCCTTGAGTTGGACACCCCTGAATTTGGAGCACAGGTTAAATTAGACAAAGCTATGGCATGGGATGATATCCCTGTAGAACTTTTCAAAATTAATCTTCACTGATGGGCACAAATTTTAACAGCCTTTTTTTTTGCCATTGATTTCCTGCTGTAATTTTAAAAGACTCACAATTACAATTCCCAGTTCCCGTGTACACTAACGGTTTCTGTGAAGACTTTAGCAATGATCATTCCATTAATCTGCTGCATGTAACCAGAAAACTATATTCAAGAAATGTTTGTTTTGCAATAGGCTGGGGGTCTAAGAAAAACCCATGAACAGGCTAGTGTTAGAATTGGCAAGTCTAAAACTGACCAGTGCCTGAATTTCAACAGCTGGCAGAAAAATACTGTGGCAACCTTTATGGGGGATTTGTTTTTGAGTGTATCCCAAATGACAGACTTTGGAAAAAGCTAGAAATTTCAGTCCCAGATCAAAGGCTTTATTTTCAGATATGAAAACTACACAAAAACAGTTTTCTTAAGGTCGGTTGAAATGCCCAAGGACATTTGACACAAAACATCTCTGAAAATAAGTGAATGAAAGATTTCTTTATTATAAAGTCTTTTTCCCTCTAGAAGTTACAATCTTACAAAGCAGATTGTCTGATTGACTAAAGCTGATATATTGTCCATAAGGTCTAGCCCCCTTGATCAACATCACTCCAGGCATACAATTTTCCTGGAATCAAAATCAAAGGTTGCAGCCTTTTTCATTTCTTATGGCATCTGTTACATATACAAAAGTCAAAGACTTTATAAAACATGTCCGCAGGATACCGATAAACAATTACATTTAGCAGAACTCTTGTTGTGCAATCAGAAATTCAACTAAAATTTTCATCCTATCATATTTTTAGTGATTTATTCTCAAGGCACCAAAGTGACTTTTCTTTAATCTATTTGAATGTTTTACCCTCTGCAATTATGCAAGGTAATTTTGATAGTATCCTGGGAGGCATGTCAATGTTTTTATTGATCTGCAGAGACAATGGTGTGTGTACTATACAAAGCTCTCAAATGTACTCACAACACCTCTAACGAAATACCCATGTAGAACCTTTGTGTATTAAATATCTTAGATTTAAGGTGACAAATCTATCTCTGAGACTTGGAGTCACAAACTTAGGTCACATATAATGTTAGCGGTGCTACAAAAGTATGCATCTATGTTTAGATTTAACTTCATGATTGTCTATTTGTCAACTCTTTTTCCATTTCAAAGCTTACTCTTGTACCTTTAAGCATTCTTTTTAACTTCTATATATTTGATTGAATTTAGTTAACTGAATATATATTTTACTGTTGGTAATGTATAAATCTTAATTTAATATAATTTATAATCTAGAGAGATAGTTTAGTCTAGTAATTAAAACTATGAGATTGAGTTTTAATCCTGCCTTAAGCATGAAAGCTAGCAGGGTGACCTTGGGCCAGTCACTTTCACTCAGCCTATGACATTAGTCTTGGGCAACAATCCTTTTAGAACCAATGAATGAATGAATATTCGGTTGATCCCCTCCAAAACAAACCCTGCACTTGAAAAAAAAGAAAAGAAAAAATTCATCGGCTGACAGATCAAATGCCAAAAAAACCTTACC
>JANHFK010004345.1:0-18959 GCA_036250565.1 Sibynophis collaris
GTGAAGAGAAGGACCAGGGGAGACATGATAACAGTGTTCCAATATTTGAGGGGCTGCCACAGAGAGGAAGGGGTCAAGCTATTTTCCAAGGCACCCGAAGGCCGGACAATGAATAATGGAGAGATTTAACCTAGAAATAAGGAAAAATTTTCTGAAAATAAGAACAATCAATCAATGGAACAGCTTACTTTCAGAAGTTGTGAGAGCTTCATCACTGGAGGCTTTCAAGAAGAGATTGGACTGCCATTTGTCAGAAATGGTGTAAGGTCTCCTGCTTGGGTGGGGGGTTGGACTAGATGACCTACAAAGATCCCCTCCAACTCTATTAATCTGTAATCAATACAGTGACTGATCACTAAACATATGAATCACTTCCTTTGCTATGAGTTTGAGTAGTGACAAACAGTGTTTTTAGAAGGACCCTGTATGGAGACAGAAGAGCTATAATAGTACTGTAATATATTGATAGATTTCAAATGAACCATTCATGTGACAGTATACAAAATTTCTCTTTATATCTTATTAAGATTGTGTCTTTTTGAAGTCATTGGATTACTAAAAAATACCTGTTTTCTTTCTATAGAAAAGGTGATTGTATATGAAATATGTAATCTTAAGAGCAGCAGCATATATGACATCAAATTTATCAAGTATCATATTTAAAATATTGGTGACAATACAATTGGTTTTTAAAAATTAGAAGTAATTACCTTTATGGATGCTGATGACTTCTGGCAAGAATTTAGTTTTCACTGAAGCTGATCCCAGCAGAAGACTTCTCTGGGCACTAATTCATTCTATTTTCATTCAGTATATTCTCTCCCATTCTTGTCCAAATATTTGATTGGAAAATAAATGTCTCTATGTGATACCTGAAAATAATTCAATATTTAAGGAGAAGGGAAAACCAAAAAATGAAACTTTTCTTAAAAGGAAGAGAAAAAAGAAATGCATAAAATTTGGAGGAGTGGAGAATGAAAAGTCTACCAGTATTTTTAACAGCCACAGTTATTTGCAAAAGTCTGATTAAAAAAAAAAAAATCCTGGAAGGCACTGAATCAAACTGGTGATCCTTCTGGTTCAGTTTACTGATTGGTAAAGATAATGATAGCCTGAAGGTCTGAATATGGGATCCTTTGCATAGAAAACAGTGAATTGCATCCCTTCATCATTGTTTCATTTACAGTACATTAGTTCTAGCTCCTGACTCTTGATTATAGAATTCTCCTGATTCGCCATTTAGATAGATGCTGGTATATGGACCTGACACATTAAACACGTTATATTGCAAATAACTGGGTTCAGCCTTAATAAAGGTATCAATGCACCAGGGAGCCTTAAGGAAGACACTGCCCCTCTTCATCTATTCAGCACTAAGCTCTTCCCAGTGGCAATACATTACTAATCTTCTCTCCTTCCTACCTTCCAACTGGCCCCGCTTGACCATATACCAGAAACTGTCCAGTGGGCACAATTACATGGGAGAGAGGTAGCAAGCAAAGACAACAGCAGGTCCTGCTTCAGTTCAGCTTTTCTTTCTTTTTCTCTGAGCCATCTGCCAATAACCCTATTGGCTCTTGATGTGATATCGTATTTCAGTCTTGTCTTACTAGTTTCCTTCTGCTGAATTGAGATTCGATTGGAAGGATTTGCCTCCTTAAAAAGTGGTGTACATTTTTTTATTCATATTTGATCCCTCTGCCAAAAAAATGGCACTTAAGTCCAACTATAAAAAAATTGAACCATAAACGTAATTAATAACACAATTCAATACATTCAGAACCACCAACATCTTCTCAAAAAAGCAAGCAGAAACCACTTACACACAAAAAATCAACCTAAATCAATTTAATTTTGCCCATGAGAGGAAGATAGTAGAAAGGGAGTAGCCTTGTCAGGAGTCCCCAACTTCGGCAGCAGTCACAAAGGGAAGATCCTCTCCACAGGTTCCTGAAAGAAGGAATAACATGATCTTTCCAGATCATTTTGTCCTAAGTTATGTACTGCTTTAGGAGATAGAACCTCCATTTTGAATTGTATTCAGAAACAGACTATGATCTAGCAAAATATCAGTATACTGTATATTCAAGGTCTTACACAAATTGGCCTGGAAGTAATTTCACCAGAATACAACATGCAGGGAAACTAACATAATATAAATAGACTGAGGACAGCTATCATGCTTGAATGTTTTGAATATGCTTCTTCCTTAGAAGAAGAAATTCATCAGTCCCCAGTATAGCTGTGGTACATCTGGAGATCTAATCAAATGTATCTTGGATGAATAATTCAAGAAGAGTCAAAGTGCAAATGATACAATAGGTTACAATTATTCAGTTTCTGGTCATAAAATCCAGTATTTAGAACAAATAAATGTTATGTACCTCTAACTTTAGATGAGGGTCATTTCATTTAGTTTTAATTCAGGATTCTGGATTAAAACTGTATCGAGAAATGTATGTGTATGAGATAGAGAGAATACAAAAAATCCCAACCAAATTCAAGTTTTTTTTAAAAATCATCAGAGTTATGTTTTGACAGGTCACTTATTAAAACTTCTTTTTTGGAAGGAAAGAACCTGTCAGAACTTGTAACATCCATAACTTACTTGTTAGCTTCTGAAATATAAATTGCCCTCTACAAGTTTGTAACTGGTTTCTCATGTTTGTTTCATGAATCTGTTGGCCTTTCCCCCCCACCCTTATGATTTGAGTTTAAAACTGGCAATTATAGGGGAGGAAAAAGAAATGAAGAATATATTGAGAATAGTTAAGCATTTAAATGTGGGAAGATTTGTCAGGAAGCCAATAAGGACACCTGGGAGCTGGGTTTAGTGAAGATGCCTAGAATAGATGCCATATGAGTGTTAATCCTATATAAATTAGAACAACTTTGCATGCCATCTACTTTCCATCTGGCTCAGGGCAGTGCCAGCATGAGCACAAAGGAATAAGCCAATATTAAGCCTCAGCTTTTTCATTTACTTCAATTGCACTTTCTGTTATGAAAGGTAGTTTAAGAGGTCTCTATTCAGCAGTTGCAATAATATCTTGTGGGTCTGCAAACATGTTTAGGGAAATGCCCCTTCAAGAACTGTAGCTCATAGCTATTCTCCATGCTTATGCAGAGATAAATTATTTCTTCTATCATGATGCAGCTGCAATGACATCCTGTCGGAATAGGTTAGCATCACTTTGGAAATTCTAGGACATCCGTTTCTGCTCTCAGATGAATCCTTCCCTCCAGGCACAAGAGTACATTGAGAATGATATATCTGAAGAACCCTGCCTGGCTACCCTGATTTCCCCATTGTTAGAATGCCAGGCTGTAATTAGAAGCAATGCTACTTGCCTTTGTAAGATTTCACCATCAAGACAACATCAGAATGATGAAACTCTGCTGTTTAAGCTGTTGAGAATACATTATTCTTTCCTGTGAGCTATTAGATTTGTTCCATTGCTTTTAGAAGGAGATTTCCAATGGTGGATAAAAATGGGAATTTCATGCCCCAAAGAAAAGGATGCCTTTGTTCTCAAAAATCTGCTCCAGATTTGTAAACGTAATCTGGCTCCCAATCAACATTCAAACATACTGGCATCACTTCAATATAAACTATATTGGATACCGAGTGTTTCTAAAAATTGATAATATTGAGGGCATTGCCAGAGGAGATATAATGTTATGTTAAATTAATATAAGTCTCAGTAGCAAAATTGTTAATAATGAATGACAGACCACGGCAAAACTGCAGGAGGGAAGAATTGGGTTGCTGCAATCTGGTCACCAAAAGATCAGTAATCTCATTCTGGGTATCAACTTTAATTACCCCATTTGACATTGGTTTGAGATAGCTAAAATTATTAGCTTGGAGGACAAAAAAATACCTTGGTGTTTTCCTAACTCTTTCTATGGATTTCTCCATTCTCATGGCTAGGACTTGACAACCAAACAGGTGACTTTTTTGTCAGGATGAATAGAAGACTTTTAATAGAAGACCTTTAATTTCTGGTCCTCCAGTCCAGGGGTGGGTTCTACTTACCTTTGCTACTGGTTCGCAATGGGAGAGCATGCACAGAACATCGGTGATGACATCCAGATGTGTGGACAGAGCCTCCCGCTGCTGTTACTACTGGTTCTAAGAACTGTCCAGTTCTTAGAACCAGTTCCACTACTGCTCCATATATATATATGGAGTAAGAATAAGCAAAAATTTAAAGCAGAAGAGAAAAAGAAAGGAAATCTAATGAGATGAAAATTATACTAATGCTATTCACTCAACAACTTTATAACGTTCTATCTTTGTAAACTATACCCATATCCAAATTCCTTCTCTAACTTAAGTGTTTTTCGCCTTATTATATCTTAAATCATGATACACTGTATTATTTCAATACAATGCTAATTGCACCATATTAATTAAAATAATTTAGCTATTGTTTAGATAACTTGGAGTACTGGAAATAAAGAAAAAAGAAATATCAATATTAATTACAACTTAGGATATTGATATTATAAGTATACAATTATTTCACTTTTTCATGCAAAATAAAGTATAACATTAGAAAAAAAGCTGTTGCTGATTACATCCAAATATTTATTGCAGGCTGCAGGTTTCATACACACACACACACACACACACACACACACACACACACACACACACACACACACACACACACGTGTATTGGCAAGAAAATGCCAATAAAAAGAAAAAAAGTTAACAAAAATTAAAATACCAAAAGATAATTTTTTAAAAAACCTATTGGGTTTCTAATTTCTCCTTTCTATATATTTGCTAATTTGCCATATTATAGATATTTAAACTCCATTAGAAACTAAACTGTAAATTATTTATTTGCCATGCCTTTGGTTGTTTACATTTCTAAGGTCTTTCTTTTTGAAGACTTTATCAACTCTGATGAATCATAACTTTCTCAGTCTTGCCATTCTTTTCAACCTATTTGCTTTTCCATCATATCTTTATTCTGTGATTCAGACATCATACCTTTTCTCAATGTTCCAGCTGCCTCAATATAATTCTACTGGCCTCATATCTTTAATATTCATTCCATATTTTTATCCATCCTTTCATGTTTTACCATATATACATTTTAAATAACCTGTTCTCATTGCAGAAGTGGGTGTTTTTCACAGGCATTTTTGCTCCTTTTAGCACTTATTCTTTAAACAGGCCATATATTACCCACTGTCTTTCTATCAGCATTTGCACATCTTAAAATTCATCTATTTGCCCATTTTTAGTAAACATTCAACCAAGGTAGACCATTTTTTTCAGTTTATACCTACCGTAACTTGCAATTGTTCACTCAATGTTTCCGTCAGACACTATCTGACATAAAACTATCTCAATCTTTGATACATTAATTTTTAGAATCATGCTCCTCTTTACATCAGTTATAATACTATTGAAAATTACTAACAACATGACATCTGCACTGGTATACAATCTTATTTGCAACTAGCATATTTCTAACACCACTAGAAGCCTTCCTTATACATTCATAAGTGTGTTAAACAACTAAGGGGACTTCATATATCTAACATCCTGCTCAATTTTGAGCCATTGGCAAATTACTTTATTTATTCTCACGTTTACTTTGTTTCCATTATTAGCTATAATTATATTCAGTAACAAACCTTAGCTCTACAGTTCCATAATTCAACCCCAATTAGCTTATCATATGTTTTACCTTCTCATAACCTTTCATCAGTAAAAATGGAATGAACTTTCACAAATCTATACACCGTGATGACTTGTTGAAAGCCAGAATTCTGGACTATGCATCTCTGCCTGACATAACACTATAATAGTGTACTTTCCAATTTTTACTCTTTCTTATTTCAGACTCTTTCAGTTAGAATTTTACAAATCAGTTTCCCAAGTATACTTATCAAATGAAATCCCTTCCCCTATAGTTTTTAGCATTCATTCTTGCTACATTTCTCTTTGTATAGGAGAATAATATCAACATTCCTCCAGTCATGAAGCAAAAACATAGAATACTCATATACATTAAACAGGTAGATCAGCTCATCCATAATCAATTCACATTCATATTTTATCATTTCCCCAGTTACTCTATTCAAACCAGAACCATTACCATTATGAACATTCTTAGAGCATTGTAATTTCTTTTTCATCCTAATGGAGAACCAAGCAATTCTTGGTATTACACATTATGAATTATAGCTGGGTAGTTTTAAAAAAGTACCAAATATTGTTATTAATTCATTTAGATCCCCATTTTATAGCCATAGAATTTATATCAGGCACTATGAAATTCAATTGCAAGATAAGCCAAATTCAAAAGGGGACAAATACAGTACTTCTTCACATATTGGAAATTGAAAGATTTATTATAATGGCTGGCTGCACAGTCAGCCAGATGTTTAGACTGCATTTTACATTTTTTTATCCATCTTATCAAGTGCTTCCCAAGCACCTGGGATGGGCCAGTGTTGTTGTTTGATGGTGTTAAATGTATTGTCTCATGATGTAAACTGTTCCAAGTAAAGCTGTCTTTTATAATTGATGGTAATTTTTGTTTTGGAATTTGTTTTCTTTTGCCACAGTCATTCTACATCCATTTGCGGGTCTTTATATTTTGTGATTGTTTTCCAGTTCTTTCTTTTATTTTGTCCTGTCCCTAGATGCTACCACAGCTACTATCCACACTTTTGTTGTCTTTCTTATCAACAGTTGTTAAGTCTGGGGTATTGTTTAGCAAGTCTATTTGAATTCTAAAGTCTCAGAACACTATAGCATCTTCATCTTCTAGTACTTTGTCTATGTGGTGGTCCTACCATTTCTTGCTTGCAAGCATATGATATTTCTGTAGATATTCCAATATACTATTGATAGTTTGTCATGCTGTTGTTTGAAATCTGTAGGTGCAATCTTCTTGCATCAGCTAACTAGGTGGTCCACTGTTCCTTTAGCTTCTTTGTGGAGGTGGCATATGCTGTCTGTTGCTGTCTTCCAAATTCTGACTTTATTTGCATTTGTTCTTGTGGCTTAGTCTTGTGCACCTAGAACTAGAGCCTCTGTCTCTTTCTTATTGTTAAAGTTGTTAGAAGTGTATCCCACCTTTCCTCCAGGAATCCAAGGACTGTGTTATATGGTCTGTTGAATTTCACTTAAGGCTCCTTGGTCTGTGTTAGCATTGGCTTTCAGTCTATGATGACTTACAAAAGTGGTTGGCAATCAGTATTCCTCTGTATTGTATGGCATAACCAACGTTCAGGGAAGAGGATAGCTAACATTTTGCCGGGCTGCAGGTTGCTGTGCCTGAGTGTTGGCCATGCTAGCTTCTCACACTGCAATTAAGGGCCAAATTATTCTGTTTCTTGCATTTCAATACAGCTGTATGTTTTTGAATTTGTGGCATGTTCGTTATTGATATAGAGATCAAAATGGGCCAACTGGAAACTTGTTCCTACAGGCTGAGCAAATAATTTTGAAGTAATCCATAGGGAATACTGAGATGTTTTCCTGACTAAGAAGGAAATTCACAATCCACCCAGCTAAATTAGATATAAGAAAAGTGTTTTAGAATAAGCTGTCTTAAATTTCAGCATGCTGCTGCTGTATATTAATACATCTTTGATCCATAGCTAATGTTGAAAAAGCTTAAGAATTTAGCAAAAATGTATGCATTTTATAATTGGATTCATTTTTAAAATTGCTTTGGTGAGGCTCAGGTTGAGAATACTAAACATACATAAAAATACTTACCAATAAATATTTAGGTAAATCCATATCTTAAGGATTTGCCAAATTCTCTGAAAGCTATGTAGAGAAGATATGTATCTTCTTTTAGAGCACAATTAAGTTTGGTCTACAGCTGCATGAAAATTGTATGAAAAGATGTACACTTTTCATTAAAAAAAATGAGCACCCAGAGCAGTTTTCAAGTGAGCTATGAATACAAACTACATTCATACTGTTTTAGGATTATAAAGGGCATATATGCCTTAAATTGGCATCCTGTACTTAGGTTCCTTGGGGAGATAGAATCATGCTAAATGTCATCATGAATTTTCATAATTATGTAATATATTCTGAACTCATGTCCAATTTTATAGGAGCACATAAGTAATTGCTGAGAGGGCTTCTTCTACCACCACCTTCAAAAACAGCAAGGATTGCATGTTAGGACAGCAACTCCTCATGAAGTTTTAACTATAGCGATGCATCCCCATTTAAGAAGCGGTCCCATAGCTGATAATCTGCTTCATTTCATCTTGACCTCCAGCAACTTTTGACTTGAAGCATGAGACTCAAATTAAGAAAAAGTTAAGCAGTGCTGAGAAATGGCACTAAAACAATGTATGTGCAAAAAATAAATATACATCTTTTTAAAACTTTGTGAATGTGAATACTGTTCTTGGGCTTGACAAATCTACCAGTTGTAAGAAAAAGTAGTTCTGTGTGGGATGAGATCTGCATTTTTACTTTCCTCTAAAAATGTTTCCTTTTAAAAAGGTTTTTAAAGTACAAACATCCTTATTTAACAGTATACATACAGTATCTTGGTAAATAGACAATTGTTACTAGATCTATAGTTCCTACAAATCTGGCATCTAATTTCAAATGAGCCAGTGGATAGCTAATTCCTTTTGCCATATCCACACCTGTTCTTAGCAGTTAGGGATGTCTTCAGTTTCTTGCTGTAATGAAAAATGGCATTGGAGCTCTTTTCTTGAGGGCATGCCTACCTCTCATTTTCTTGAAAATAACAAATATGCATAAAATGAGGTGACATAATTAATTGAATGGATTGGGGAAAAATAATTTAAGATGTTGTCTTTAGCAATAATTGCACTGTAAATTTTAACCAGTAGCCTGTCAAGTGCAATATAGAATTTCCTACTCATAGACTTTTGAATAATTCCAAAGGATATAAGTCAAAGGCAGCCAAAATGCAAATTAGCATCGCCTGGTAAATTTCAGAGAGATGCGTAACGGAAGGTTTCTTACCCCCCATTCCATAACAGAAACAACAAAAAGACTGAATTAGGATGCTGAAATGAAGATGAAATGGTGTGCAGAAGGGGAAATCTGAAGTAAGGGTTTTTTGTGCGTGTGCAAAAAGTAAACTTAGTTCTGCTAATAATACGAATTGCTGGACTGAGCAAATGCTTGGGGCACATGGGTTTTTTTTTTTGCATTTGTACTGCTTGTTTTACCATTGATTTATTACTGATAGAACTCTGTATTCTAATTGACACTCTGCTGTTCTAATTAAAAGAAAAAAGAAAAGAAAGAATTTCCAAGGACTTGACTTAACTTATTGGCTCTAGGATAGTTATAAAAGTGTGAGGAAGCTAAAGCATCCCAAGATTTGAGCAACAGAGAGGCATCTTCCCTACCCAGCTGTACTGTACAGTAGAACCTCTGGTCATGACCATAATTCATTCCATAACTTTGGTCGCAAACCAATTTGGTCATGACCCGAACCTAATTTTGGAAATTTGGTGCTTACAAAAAAATAGCACGGAAGAGGAAAACAGCTGCAAAAAAAAAAATTGTGAATTTTTTGGTCAGAACCCAATTTAGTCGTGGTCAGAAGCATTCATGACCAGAGGTTCTACTGTATCTCATATGCAGTCTTTGTTTTTTGAAAGAGGTAACAGAAATGGGAAAATAGAAGGAATATTTTCGGTGATGAGTATTAATATAAAAGCTAGAGTTGTATCTTAACTACTTCAGTTAAGGAGACAGAATTTGACCCCACCTCAGACTTGTAAACGGAATTTTATTTTTGTTGTAGAAAATGTTAAAATTAACTATTCAGAATCAAAGTTAAATTTATAAATTCAAAGCCTCACTTCAATGATCCTTCCCATTTTTGCTCTTTACATCTACAGCTGTTTAAGTTCACCTTCCTAGGACATTCATCAGGATCAGAAACATTGCCCCCTTTGTAATAATTACAGACATTTGTGTGTGTATATGTGGCTTAGCTAATCCTTGTTTTATTTGAGTAATGCTACTTGCTACATTAAGGATCTTCTCTTTAAGTAAGGTGATGTATATTTAGTCCTTTTGGAATTGCAACAGACAAATATACACATGGAGTATAGGATTATTTATTCAAGTTAACAATGTTTCTTATTCGGAAAAATCCCAAACCATTAAGTAGTTTGTGGTTGGATATCTAATTCATCAGAAATTTTCAAATAGAGAAAATGTAGTCAATCTAATTTCACATAAGAGCTCGTCATATGAATCTGATTAAATGTATAAAGGAAGAGGAATGCTTTTCTCATCTCCTTTCTTAATTTTTGGAATCTGTATGGTTTTTCTTCTCTGCATTAGAAGCTTCAAGGTTTTAGGATCCCCACATTTTGTCTGGCTGAAATTCTGAAATTCGGCTTTTCATTTCTTATTCCTCTATTTTTCAAATGGGAACAATGATAATCTAAGTATATCAGTCAAGATTCTCAGTGATCCAGAATTGTTTGGAAGTTGAGTCATGGCAACTGGACTTATTATCTTACTGATTTGAGACATTTCACTTGCCCATTCAAGGGGAATCTGAGTAGGCAAAGAGTCGTTGGAATGCTCCAACTCCTAAAATTCTTAGGGGTATTCTCGCACCAACTTCAGGTTTTCTTCAGCCCCAACAAGAAAATACGTCCAGTTGCCATGACTCAATTTTCAGACAATTCTGCCTGGATGACTGAAAATCTTCATCAACATCAGGGAAGAAACCCTGAGGTTGGTGTAGGGATATTCCTAAGAATTTTAGGAGTTGGCACATTCCAACGACTCTCTGCCTACTCAGATTCCCCTAACCAACTTGTTCAGACTGAAGAAGCTGTCTGGATAGACAATGAACCATTTCAAACCAATAATAAAATAAGTCCAATTGCCATGACTCAATTTCTAGACAACGTTGATGTAACCACTATACTTTCAAGACCTAGGGCAACCAAATGGCTTGGTCAATGGCTTGCCCTCTTTTCAATGCTGCAATTGCATAAAGGAGAAAATGGGGTTTAACCCTGCTGTACTGAGGCTTAAAAACAAGCAGCTATTAGGTTTTATGTGTTTGTATTCTCAGGATGATTCCCTGTTCTCTTTCATGGCTTTGGGCATGAAGAACCGTTTCTT
Organism: Sibynophis collaris; assembly: GCA_036250565.1. Classification (NCBI taxonomy): domain Eukaryota; kingdom Metazoa; phylum Chordata; class Lepidosauria; order Squamata; family Sibynophiidae; genus Sibynophis; species Sibynophis collaris. The sequence goes on from JANHFK010004345.1 coordinate 11,141, forward strand.
CCCATATATATATATATATAGAAATTGAGTTGGTGGGATAAAATTATAGAAATTGAGTTGGTGGGATTGCCATTTACAGTTCTTAGGGTTTATGATATATTTTCCCTGGAATCGACTGCATTTCTTCTGTTTCATTAGAATTTCCTCCATAATGTATAGGTTTAAAAAAAGCAAGATGGAACAATTGTTTGCAATTTTTATTGGACACTGCTTAACAAAATTTAATTTTAAAAGTTGTTGCCCAAATCTAAAAATGACTTCATTATGGAAGCATTTGATATACATTCTAGGTGAGCTCTTTGTTGACCAGATTAAACAGAGCTTCTAAGAGTTAATATTTCTATTATTCTAGTATTTCATAAGAATTTGTGACTACCTGCTAATTCTAGATATAGTAAATATTGATGAAACTGAATTTTGAGCATGTCTTGTGTAATTAGTTTGTTTTTAAACCTATGTTTTGTTTTGATGTATTTTTTTAAATTATTATTTTTATATAGTAATGTCATAATCTAAAATGGATTTTTTCCCCTAACAAGTTACACTTATCTGCCTAGGAAGCCCTCTTGCAGGAATTGTTTTCCATTTTTCCAATGTAGACATATTATAAAACATATTCCATTTTTTTCTGATATCAGACTTTTTATACTAAAAAGATGCTCTTAATTGACTATGAAGAGCTTCAGGTCACATTAAATTGTTCATGCTTTTGTAATAAGGGAAAAAAGCAATGAAAAAATATGCCACTTGAAATATCACCACACATTTGTAGGACAGAAATGCCTCAATCAGGAGGAAATTATTAAGACAGCAGATAAAGAAAAATAGCACAAGAACAATCATAAGCTGTTTTCCATTATCCTGGATAGATGCACACTTGCAAGCATAGACCCTTAATATGTGCTCCAGTGATGACCCAGGGCCTGCTAGGATAGGCTGAAGAACAAAGATGTTCATTAGATGACTCACATTTAAAAAACATCAGAAGATAATTCCAGAGGTGTGTTAAACAAACGAATGAAAATCTCACAGACACATTTAGAGGGGGAGAGTGAAAATCTCTAACAACTGAGGCCGCAGCCTAGCAACAGCATGAGGTACCAATAGAGAAACTGGAACAGTCAATTCCTCTGGGGAAAACAAATGTGTTTCTAGTTTGATTTCCTTTGAAAAACTGCACAAAGGAAATAAGCAAAGAACCGTTCTTTCCCCTTCTCCTGGTTTCTTACAGAAGCAGCATAAATGTTGCTGGAAATACAGCATGCAAAGCAAGGCCAGATTCAGAAAGTCCCTTTTGCACAGGTTGATGAAACCTGACAGTATCTTCTTGGGATTATCTGGACTGGTTGGAAGAGAGAATCGGTGTGTCTCAAGCTGAAAGGAATTGTTTTGAGTGACATTTTTGTTGGCAGGAAGCTCATGGGAACAAGCAGACCATACTACAGTGGCTTCTGGAGGCACTTGCCCTTTTTGGTCCTTGGGGAGAGCAGAGAGAGGGAATGAGTCTGTTAGAGTTTTCCAGTTATGGTTTGCTCTGGGATGCTTGATCAAAAACGTTTTCTCAAACCTAGTGAAATAGATTCATTTATTAATTCATTTCTCAGATTTACTATATTAGTAGTTTGCTTTAGAGTCTGTTATAGGAAACCCAGTTGAAGAAAGGCACCTTGGCTCTTCTTCCTTGCAATATGGAAAGATTCCTCCTTCCAATTTCATTGTATACATGATGTACAATGACAATAAAAGTTATACTATCTTCCCAAAAGTGTATGGGTCGCTCCCAGTCAGCTGCTTTAGAGTCAACTCCATAAGACGGAAAGAAAAATTAAGGATGCCTTATTGTGAGATACAGCTGAGTTCCCATCTATGTATTTTGATAGTTAAGTAATTGAACCACCCTGAAGGGAAATGGCTATTTAGGTAGTGGAGTGGTATGAAGGCTGCTGTAGGAGCTGATGTTCCAACTAGTTCATGAGAATAAATACTACATAAATGACTAGCTAATAAGAAAGAGGTGGGGAAACTTGTTTCCAGTATATGTCTGCAGTGGGCTTGAAATAGATGCTGGTCCTGTCAAGATAGACAACCCACCTCAGGAGAGGGGTCTGTTAGAAACTTAGTAACGCCATAGTAGTTGCTAGGCAGTTTGCTCAAACTGTCCTTTTTACTCATAGCTTCCATCAAGCCAGCTTGATGTATGGTAAAGATAGTGGAAATCAGGAGATTGCGAATTCTAGGCCTCTCTTAGTCATAAAAGCTGCTTGGATGCCGAGAGGGAAAGGGATATATGTATGTATGTATGTATGTATGTATGTATGTATCTCTCTCTCTCTCTATCTATCTGGAGTATAGTATTAATATCACCATCTTGAGTGGGCAGAGAGAAAGTAAAAAACATTTTAAAAAATCTAACCTAATACTAATAAAAGCTGTGTCAGTTCAGTTCAAAGTTTATTTTATCCAAATGCCAGTATAAAACAAACAATTAACAAACTGTTTAAAAATAAAATACGAAGACTAAATATAAAAAACAAGATAAAAGAATAGTACTGAATATTATTACCACTGTTATGACCAGTATAACTGTCTCTCAAAAGTTAAAAAAGTTATTTATCTAAAACTAAAATATACAAAACTAAAATACTAAGATAGATCTTACACTATTTGTTTACTATTTCTGTCTATATATATAGTTGTGTTCAAAAGTTGTACAATATTAAGGAATGAGGATTAGTGAATTTGGATCTTATTTGGCTGGCCTAAGAGAATTTGGCAGGAGAGTAGTGTGCCGCTGAAGGGAAAGAAGAGTTTGTATGTAAAAGGTATCAGAATGACTTGCATATTTTACCAAAATAAGGAAAATAAAACAGATTCTAATATTTGTACAAAAGCATTCATTTAGTTAGTACAGCATTAGTACATGAACTGTACAAAAGCATTAGTAGTTAGTATGTTAGTATGGGGCAATAAATTCCACAGCATATCTAACACGGATATTCAAGCAGCATATGGATCTTCCTATATCTGCCTTCCAAAATAGCTGAAGGGACTCAAGCTGTAACATAATATATTAAAGAAGTGACTGAGTGGAAATAATAAGATCTGAGTCTTTCTTGCTGCATAGAATATAAATGTTTTAAACTAATTAAACAGATATTTGTTAATTCCCCCCCTCAAAAAAAACCAGCCCAAAGCCACTCTACCATGGTTTATAAAATCAAAAGCTCCACTTTATATTTGACTAGCTACAAAAGGTCTATCCTAAGGCATTATTTGTTACTATACGTAAATATCTGATCTTATCATTGATCCATTATTTTAACTTCAGATGAAATGACCTCTTCAAGCTAACCATTATTTAGGCAAATCTGAATGGGAGTTGAATTAGGAAGTCCTGTTCTGGGATGTAAGAAAGAATTTACTCATTAATTTGATTGCTGAGTCTGCTTTGCAAATGCCTTCCTCCTTGGTCCTGCCAAAATAGGATCAGATCTATTGTCTTTGTAAGATGTAGTTGTATCCATATTTTTCTGCAAAAAAATTCTACAGCAGAAATTTCTACATACAGAAATTTCCATATTTCTACAGCAAAAATTACATTAGCAATATATTCGTATTTAAGGTTCCTTAGTTAATATTGTTGTGAATTAGGCAAGTTGTCTTTTTCTCCTTTTCAGTGTTTTCTTAATGTTGTTGTTCATTAGAGCTTCCTGTCAATCTGATAGACTTTCCTAGCAACTGAATCTACCTTCAGAAATTAGTGAGAAGAAAGAGGGACATTATGCCACTGTGGACTCCCATTGTCATAGGTGCTCTGTTGGTGCCCTTTGTACTTTAGGTGATTGTGAACTAAATGAAATAGGAGTGAAATAGTTCTAGAGAGGAATAGGAACACTTGCACATTACTATTAATTTTCTAGCTTTAGTGGCTTCTAAACCACTAAAGAAACAGAATTATCATACATGCTAAGGAAATCTCTGTCTAGCTATCTATATTCAAAGTTGTGTTTGGATATTTTTTTCTTGAGCCTCACAAGAAGTTATTTTGGAGACCAAATGTTTGTTCATTCTAGAAACTAAATATAGAAAAATCTTTTAGTGAAGTCTAAGGGATCAGAGTAAAATGTCAAACTTCTGAAACCATCTCCAGTGTAATGAAGGCACAGTACATATACTGTATAATTGTAATGTACTCATAGTACCACAGAATTTTCCAAGATACGTTTATATGCATATCTTGTTTACTTAGAATCATATTCTATTGCGTTTAAAGTAGTTGTAAAGATACTGAGCTCAATCCCTAATGAATACATTTTTATAGTTTTCTAGACACAATATGGAAGCAGTTTGCTATTGCTTTCTAGGCTAGATTTTCCACTTCCCTGCTCAGGTTACAAGGCTAAAATTTTCTGACAATTTCCAATTTAAGTGTTAATTGGAATTTATAGGAGTATGGGACTCATATGGTTAGGATACTGGTCTGATGATTGTTAGGCTTGCATTCAAGACCCAGTTGCTGATGTGGGACAGATTGAACTCCCATCAGTCGTTGCAGCTCTTGCCAACCCAGCAGTTTGAAAGCGGGTGACTGCAAGCAGATAGATGGGTACCACTTTGGTGGGCAGGTTAATGGGGATATGAAAGCTTAATGGGAATATGACATCTGGGAGTCTCCTGGGCAACAGTGACATCACTGGCTAATCCTTTCAACCCAGAAGTACTTCAGCACTCCCAACATGACTGTAGTAGTAGTAATAGTACAGTAGTAGTAGTGGAATTAACTTTACTTAGCTTTTTTTTTTTTACATCACTAAATCAGTTAGGTTCTGCCTCACCTTACTTAGGCCCACTATTTGGGAAATAGGAAATCCTCATAACTTGGAATTTGATTCTGATGATACATAAATTTTGCATAATAGATTCCATAAATATCATGATACTTAATGTTATTCGGAGTTAGAAATAAGTGTGTGCATGGACAAAAAAAATAGATAGAAATATACACTCTAGAAGTCATTGTTAAGATCATATTTAATATTTTGTGATATTACCAGCTTTATCATAATGTAGCAATTACACTTGATTCTATAGAATGTTCACTAGTGTTTCTAAGACAAAGACTATCATTGTAGAATTTGGAAAAGCTTTTCCTGACGTGAAAAAAAAAGTAGGCCATTTTGAGAAGAGTTACTACGTACACTATACAGTGTACCTTCTAAAACAGGTCAAGATTTTAGGAGATGACACTTGGATTACATTCTGCTAAGTAAACATTAAGACTAAATGGCAATAGGATTCTAGATACTCAAATTTGGTATAAATTCTTTTTGAACTGTTCCATTTTTCATACTCTTGTTCCTATAGCCACTAATGACTGTGACATCATCCTTGCTCTCAAGTTGGCTACAATTATAAAGCCAAATAGATGTGGAACTTGCAAGAATGCTAATGTTCTGCTTAATTTACAAAACAAAATGTTGAAATTTATTTATTCTAGTACTTATTCTTCCTTTGTACAAAGGAAGAAAATTTATGTATTTATTCTAGTACTTATTCTTCCTTTGTACAAAAGAAGTACCATAACTGTCGGTTCCCAGAGCATCTTAAACCCTCCTCTATTATTGTATCTGTGAACTTCTAAATTTGTTTTGTCATAATGTGTTAAGTTGTTTGCAGAAGGGAAGTAATAGTCTCACTGTTATCCCATGTCCCATCAAACACATGCACTGTAACGACACTTCTATTTCTATTCTTGGAAATCTCTCCTATCTATCATGCTGCTGTTTAGCAGATTTCTCCCTTCTTCCCATTTTGGTCTGGTTTGGTGTTGAGGAGAGTAGATTGTTGGCACAATCACATCTCAGAGCCATAAAGTGTGCACCATTAATGTTTTGCTTAGACTTCCTTTTTTGTCAGTACAAAATGATTGGATGCATGAGAGGGAGTACTAAAACAGACTTTTTAACTGTTTTAAACAATGTGATATTGGCATGCAATCCTTCTTGAAGACTTCAACTAAACGTCTTTTAATAGGTACAGATGGATGCCATGGAATATAAATGCTTTGCTAAAGGAGAGGTACCTAATTTGAGCTCTTTCATAGATTAACCTCAAAAGATCTATAAATGACTCATCCATTGGGTGACTCATGGAGAGAGATTTTTTTTTCTTTCACGGGTTTTCCAGATGCTTCCCCCTTTTCCCCACGCTATAGTTTGGATTCAGCCACATCTCCCTTGGTTGCAACACTGAGATGCATTAGCAAGTAAAGTTATGTAGATTGAGCCTAGCTCCTGTTTGTTCCTGACAATTTACATGCCAGGTTTTCCTATGTGAGTGTTGTATAGAATGGGTTTCTCTTTCCCTTTTAAAAAGGTTTTTTTTCCCCACTGAATCTTTTTATGGTTGTACTTCCATCTTTTTCTTTCCAGTTTTACATTTTAATACTTACTTTTGAATACTGAATATTTATATTTTAATGATTATGTACCTTATGTGCTTCTTTGAGGTGTCTTAGAAGATGCAGCAAATTATAGAGAGTGAGTTAAATAAACCATGTTCAGATGGATGTTCATCAGTTTCTCCCATTTGGATGCTGCCTGCGTTTAGAATGGATAACTTAATAGGCGACTTGCCTATGCGATATTGTCTGACTGAAATAGTAACCAAATAGAGAGCTGAGTCAACAAGATAAATGCTACTTGGGTATTCTTTACCCATAGTGACTGCATTTTGTAAGACCAGCTTAAGTCAAATGATATAACAAAATCTATGCTTGTAATGTGAATTCTGCTGGCATTCCAACCCAATATTCTTTATTCACAGATATGGTTTGAAAATATGTTCAGAACTTGCTGCTGAATGTAGTAATATCTAGAAGTAAGTGGGGATGTACGTGAAGTAAACAGCATGGGATATATAGCCATTATAGTATGCATAAGTCTGTCTGCTTTGTGCTCCTTGGATATACACTCCAATCTTGCCAATTGTATAATAGTCAATTCCTGAGCAACTTTTTTATTTGCTTCTGTCTAGTACTGTGAGACTGCTTCCTATTAAATGTAGTTGATCCCTAGAGGAATCAGCACATAAGCTCCTTAATATTTATAGGATTAAGATAGGTTATTTAACTTTACATAAAAGGCAGAGAATGGTGGGAAGAGACGGATTTTTTAAATAGTGATGTAAAAATTGCTAGCTACAGGGACTATGTGCTTCTCTTGCTTCCCTGTTTCCGGAATGATTTCTGTCTGTCTTCCTAACCCATGTAACAGATAATCCTCCATGAATTTCCTCCTAAACCTGTTGCTTCCTTTTTTCCTTCCAGTTCACATTTAGAGCATGCTGTTTAAAATAAGCCAACTATACACAATCACATTTTCTGCTTTCTTTCACAGCTTCAGAATTTGTCCTCCCCCTCCTCCTCTGTCCAAAAAAGCTTAATGTTTGATTGTACAACCCTGCTATTTTCCTTTTTGATGAAGTTCCATATCAATTTAAGATAATAAAATTATAATTTAGCAATCCCATTTTTACATGATGGATGCCATAGTGCTCAGATTGCCATCACTGTCCACAAGCATAACTCTCTTGAGGTTAAACATAACTTGCTTGATGAATACAGGTCAATGCCAAGTTTTATTAACTTGGTTAAGATTACAAGGTCTAAGGGCAGATAAATATGAGAGCTTTCATGATGAGGGTGACCTTTGGACCAGGCCATATACTAACCTGTTTCCCCCAAATAAGACATCCCCTGATAATAAGCCCAATCAGGCTTTTGAGCTCATGGCAATAAGGCCAAGCGCTTATTTCAGGG
>JANHFK010004345.1:19059-32442 GCA_036250565.1 Sibynophis collaris
TTTCATTGGGGGGGGGAATGCCTACAGTACCTTTATTACAACATTGAGAAGACCATGCCTCAAAAGATAGTTGACTTTTCCAATCATGAGTCTTCTCTGCCTAAACAAAGCAAGCATTGAGTGATCTAGCTTTTTGTCCCATTATCTAAAAGGTTGGAGTTTATATAGAACTCAAAGAAAATTGTTTCCCTCAAAGTGAGAATATAATTTGCTTGGATTCAAGGGCAGCACTTCCTCCCTTTGTAGCATTTTATGAGAATACATATGGGTTATTCAACTGAGAATGAAGTGGAAAATGCTCTGCTCCTTTTACAAAAATAACTCAGTGAGCATTGCAGGAATGGAGGAAGCATGTTGCATTTATGACATATGAAAGTGGTAACAAAGTATGTAATTTTAATTTGCTTCTGATAGATGTATAGTAAGGTTAGAAACTTCACTTCTCAATTCTGATGTTGGCTTTGTTCTTAATAATGCAGTTATCAAGGTCACCTGGGTGGGCCAAATCTTGCTGGGGTATTTAATAAGATTCTAGGATTTTGCCTCCAGATGTACTGAGATTTCAAATCTCCAAGTTTGGCTATGTTGACTTCATTTCTAGAAGTTGTTCTGGAAGACATCTGATTGTGTTGGCCTTCCCAGAGTGTAACTTTCAGAATCAGGAGTTAATTATGGTTAATTTCTTCCAAGTGGACTTTGCAAGGGGCTTGTGATGAGCTGCTGTAGTAAGTGGAATAATAGATTAGATGGGACTTTGGTCTAAACTGCAGGTATTTCAATTAACCAGGCTTTACAACTTGCTCTTAAATATTTGTTTTTCCTCAACCATCCAGACACATTTGCTTGTTTCTTTATACTCCTACCAATAGTACTAATATGTTAATTGAATATGTCCAGCCCTGCATCTTCTAGGTGTTTGCTTTTCGTAAAGCTAAACAAACACTTGGTTCCTTTATGGCTTGCCTTTGTATTGTTAACATTTTCCCAGTATAACTATATAGTCACCAATTTTTTTAACTCTGCTGAGTGTGAACATCCCACAAAACAACCATTTTCCAGAAGACAAACTAGGAAGAATGGTCCCTATGTCAGCTTGTCTATCCTGCCAAGATGTGTTGTCTTTTGTGTGTGTGCAGAAGGGCAGCTTTCTAAATATACCTACGGATTGGTAAATCTTGCAGTGCATTTAAAAAGCATCAATATGATATGTCATTGAGAATTAGAAAAATCAAAGGCAGAAATGAAGAAGGCTGTTTTTTTCTATTTGTTGAGCATCATGTACACTATTTTTAAGAACTTGCACATATCTCTTTACTTTTCCTTCCTCCAAGTTTCCTATTTGATAGAACTTCAAACTCTGACTATCTAATGCCTGGCATTGCATAGTAGATACTATAGATACTATAAGATAGCTTTTCTTCACTGCCTGGTAATTGAATTTAGTGTTATTGAAAATAAGTCCATTTCTAACTGTTCTGCTGTTATGGAGAAATCAATGTCGTCTAAAAGGGAAGCACTATGTTCCACTTACTCTGTTACTTCCTTTCTGGAGTTGACTTGCCTAATAAAGCTAATGCTATTGGGTACAGCAGGACTCAATTTTCTTTTCTTGGATCATTTGTAGATGACACAAATTATCCAAGCGGAGATGTGTGAAAGTTTGGGTAAAGTAACATCAATATATTGATTACTTAGCTATCTTCCAATAATTCTCATCTGAGTCAAGGAAAGGAATGGAGGAGAAAATTTGCTTGAAGAGATTGAGTGCAGTAGAAGTACATATGAAATGCAAACAGTAAACCTCAATTTGATTGACCTTTTTCAGGAAAAGGTCCATTAGGTCTGTCCATTAAAATATCCATTAAGTCTGAATTTTAAATACACATTACATTGTTGATATTTTATATATTTTGATATAAATTGACACAAATTATGTCAATTATCCTTATTCATACTGGTTTTGGAATAAACTGGTATGTTGTTTAGGAATAAAGCTCAAACACAGATTTATTCTCTTGAATAAAGAAGTTCAGAAGTGAGGCTCCATTAAATTAAGATGTCATTGTAGTAATTTTGATGCAATATTGTTTTTAAAAAATACAAATTGATTTAGAAATGAAGGGATTGTGTCAAAAGTCAGAGAATTTGGGAAATTGAGGCAGTTCAAACGAGTATAATGATTTATTGCAAGTTTAAGCTCTCTGCAAGAATCTGAACTACTAACAGTCAAAAGAAATTAGCGGGAATTAAGGAATTTAAGGCAAGCGAGGCCTAGATCTCTTGTAGGTGTGCAGGGATTTATAACTGATGATGCATTTGATCCCTCCCTCGGACTCAGCTGGGTCAACTCCTACAGATTGAATTTAAGATAAGAGTATTTTAATAAAGAATGGGGAGATTAATTAATATGGCAATTCTGTATAAGTATTTGGAGTATGCTGGAGAACTCAGAAATTCTATTTCCAGACTCTGACTAGCAAAGCAGGCAGTGGACAGTAAATTCTTCATGGGGCTTCATTTCCCTTGTAGTTTGAAGGAATCCATCAGATCTGGATAGTTGGATGTCCCGGTGATGGATCTAAGTGCTTTTAATTGGTCTAGATTGGGCCATCTTTTTAACACAGTCTGGATCATTGCCTTTCCACAGTTATTCATTTGATAGTGACTGTACCATAACGAATCAGAATTATTATAGTAAACCAGAATCAATTTCCTCTTGCTTCGATATAATCATAATTATGTAAACATTGCTGAGAATATACTGCTGAGAGGAGAGAAGATGCCAAGAACATATGATAATCACCTGGAAAGCATCTTTGACTACAATATTGCTACGTGTGTGTATTCAATATAATATTAAAGGCCAACTTGTGAGGTCACATTACAAATCAAAATAGAAATAACTAGCATATTTTTCGGCGTATAAGACGCACACACCTTAGTTTTTGGGAAGAAAAATAGGGGGGGGGGGGGAATATGCCTACCAGGTATTCATCTGGCTAGCGTCCTTAGTCTGGTTAGCTAACCAGCACATTAGTTTGCTGGTTTTGAGCGCTTTTTATCCCATGCTTGGATGGGGATAAAAAAACAGCTTCTGAAGCACAACTGATCTTTGGAGAGAGAAGCAATGAGAAAAGCAGGCAAAGCACTGAGATGGCTCATTAGGGCTGAAAAAAAGCTAATGCTTTAGCTGAGAGTCAGAGGGAGCAGGCAAAGCATGGGAAATCGCTAGCACCTCATTAGGACTGGAAAAAAGCTTCTACAGCTGAGAGTCAGAGGGGGAGGGAGCAGGCAAAGCATGGTAGATCGCTAGCACCTCATTAGGGCTGGGGGAAAAAGCTTCAAAAAAGCTACATTTGAAGTATAAGGCGCACCCAAATATTCAGCCTCTTTTAGGGGGTAAAGAAGTGCATTCTTGTATTCTGAAAAATACGGTAAATAATAATTTAAAAATCACTATGTTATTTGTTTATATACTAGTACTGCTAATCAGTCTATCTCCCTTGTTTGCCATGCTGCTGAGAATTATGTTAAGTGTAATTTATTTTATTTATAAAATCCATTAGCTGCCTATCTTACCATAGGGTAACTCTGGGTGGCTTACAAGTATATATATACAGTTAAAATATAAAAAGACATTAAAACCAAGGACACATGGGGATGGCAGGCTGGAGTGGGTGGGGAGGTGGGATCTGTTATTATTCAACCACCTCCATTGCACTGTCCCCCCACTGGGGCCCCAGGCCAATTTACCACAACCACATCTTTAACCACTGCCCCAAGCCAACTGACACAATTGCATCCTTACGAAAAGATATGAGGGTTGGGGCCAACCTCACATCAGGGGGCAAGATGTTCCAGAAGGCAACAGCAAAGAAGGCCTTCTTCCTGGACTCCACCAGCCAGAATAATCAGGTTGATGGGACCAGCAGTGTACCTCCTCTGCCAGCACAATTGGTACACGGGTGCCACAGGTGGCACGTGGAGCCATATTGGTGGGCACGCGAGTGTTGCCCCAGCTCAGTTGCAGCGTGCATGCACGCTCCGGCCAGCTGATTTTCAGGCCTTCAGGTCCCACCAGAAGGCTGTTTCCGGCCTCTGGAGGGCTGGGGAAGGCTGTTTTCTCCCTCCCCAGACTCCTAGGAAGCCTCTGGAGCCTGGGGAAGGTGAAAAACTGGCCTACCGGGCCTACTGTGCCAAAAGCAGGGGGAGCGCGAGGGGGTGCATGCACATGCGCGGGGGAGAGGCACATTGAATTATGGGCACACGTGAGCACGAGCCCCCCACACTCCCTCATGCTTTTGGCACACAATGGCAAAAAGGTTCGCCATCACTGCTATATGGGAATAGCTGCCACATGTGATGGCAAATGTTAGGTTTGTACCAAGAATATCTCCTTTCAGCCCTTTCAGAATCCATTGTAGAGAGGATAGCTGGAGGGACTTGACTTTCTGTTTCATTTAGGCACCCCTGGAAATCTGCCTTTGCTTTTCTTGTTTTCTTTCTCCCTTTTCTTTTTACCATCAACCTGAGTTTAGTAGAATATAGGGTCTCAGTGAAAATCAGCTCTTCAGCTTTGTCAGCAAAAAGAATGTTTCTTATGTCCAATGAATATTCTGCAAGATCAGCCCATGAATGGTTCATTACAGTGATCCAAATAGGAGGAGACCAAAGCATGATTAACAGTGAGCAAAACTTCCTCATCTGAAAAGGGCCATATCAAGCATACAAGAGGAATGTACAAAGACACACCCAGGCCTAGTTACTCAAGCAGGAATTGAGTCCAAGAAGATGCCCCCCCCCAAATACAGGTAGTCCTCAACTTACGACCACAATTGAGACTGAACATTTATGTTGCTAAGTGAAACGTTTGCTAAGTGAGTTTGCCCCATTGTACAACTTTTCTTGCCCCAGTTAAGGGAACCAATGAATTTATTAAGTTAGTAACATGGTTGTTAAGTGAATATGGCTTCCCCATTGACCTTGCTTGTCAGAAGGTCACAAAATAGGATCACATGATCCCAGGACCCTGCAACCGTCATAAATATGAATCACATGGCAAGTATCTGAATTTTGATTACTTGACCATGGGGATGCTGCAACGGTCATAAGCGTGAAAAACGGTCATAAATCACTTTCTTTAGAGTCATTGTAACTTTGAATGGTCACTAAATGAACTGTTGTAAGTTGAAGACACACACACACACACACACACACATATACACATACATATACATACATATACATACATATACATATACACACACATTAGCTCCGCACAGTGAAGCATTGCCCCAAGTGAAATATTCAATATCTCTGAAATGGGAGAGCTGCTATTTCCAAAATTATTCCATCTTGTTGGGATTAAATCAAAGCATGATCCTTCCCACACAGACATTTGTAGTCTCTAGTTGTAATGGGATGTGAGAATGATTCTGGAAGAGGAAGAGTTGCTCCCTATGGAATGATCAGATAAAAGGGCAGAGAAAGAAACTTACCAAAAAAAATCTACCTTATCAGACAGTAAAAAGAGAAGGTGAGAAATGTGCACTTTCAAACTTGCAAGATTCTGTTAATGTAGCCTTACATTAGCTCCTGTCATGATGCCTGTCTGGTTTTCTTGGGTGACTGGCACTAATCAGTGGAACAAAATAGTTAACTGAACATCACATACGTATTGATGGGATGTTGATGGATGATTTAATTGAAAATAAGAGTGGTAGGGATAGCAACCCCTGTGATACCCCACAACGAGGGAGGGGGAGTTCTGCCCAACAAACCTGAGCAATTTTATTCACTAGACGTCCTTACAGTAGAGTGACTCAGGAGATGCTCTTCCAGGTACTGATGTAGAGAGATCTATGCATTAGATGCTCAGTCATGCATTTGGGACAATATGCAATATCCTCCCTCTTTCAGAATGTTAGAACTCAAGGTCATCCATTAGAATCAAATACATGGAGATTCAGCATAGAGGGGGGAGGGGGAATAGGTAAATTGTGGCATTTGCTACCAATAATTTTGGTAAATTCTGGTAATTTGGATGGTTTTAAAAGTGAATGTGAGAGGCTCAGAATCAAACTAAGTAATATCAATGGCTGATATTATCTCCTGAATCATAAGCGGCATGCCTTAAAACTTTGTTGCTAGGAAGGGACAGAAAAGGGGAGCTGTCACCGGACAGTCCAGGCATACGAGCTTCCCAGTTCTATCCAGTTAATCTTGTGTAATGCTGAATGCTAGACTAAATGTCTTGATCAAAAAGAGCTTTTCTGATAATTTTATGTTCTCAGGTTGGAGAAGGGCATTTAAACCTATATAATTCTACAGCAACCAGAGAACATTTTGTGACATTTTGTTCTGAAATTTTGCTCATAAGAAAAATTTGAAATCAGAAACTAAATTACATATGATGTTTCCAACCTTGCTTTTAGATAAGTAACATGTTGCCTGTAGAAATTACTCCCCAAAAATGTTTGCAAAAATGCTTCTTGAATAGGAAATTTCATCACTGCTAAGATAATACCACACACAGGTTTTTCCTCTGTGATAGAAAAGAATAAAGTGAGATTCTTTACCCAAATATCCTGGAATCATCTTTTTTTTTTAATCTCTTCATTCTAGGTATGTGGCAGGTTTCTTTTCAAAGCTGCCTCCTCCAGAGAAATTAGAATGTAATTTCCTTTCCTGGCATTGAAGCATTTTTAGGTTTATTAGAGGGTGGCAGTGTTGTCATTCAGCGCTATAACCTCCATCTGCCTGGGCATTACTGGAATGCTAATTGTGTTGGTTTGTTAAACAAGCACAAAATCACAGCGAAGCAAAGCATGAACATGTCTGAGATTGTGAAAGCAGCTGCCCGGTTTGAGAAGATGCAGACATCCAAATTCAATATAATCCACTCTTTTTTATATAAGCAGTTTTATTAGGGAGGCTTGCTAGCCTCCATGTCTACAGGCAACTTCCCTAGGGCATGGTTTCCAGCCAGAAGCTATATGCATAGACTGGACTTTTATTTTCCTCCAGTGCATCTTGTAAAAATTGAAATAATGTTTTGAGATGAGAAGTAAAGAGGATTGTTATTGTTTAGCCCAGAGACGGCTGAAGAAATCTTACATTTTGACCCAATTCATATTTAATTTGATTATTTTAACTTGAAGACTACAATGACAAATTTCTGACTTTTGTACACAAATGCATCATCAGAAATGGTATATATTGTAGAACTTTTTTGTTAGAACTTACCTCAACCGGACTCTTAACAAAATGTGATAGGAATGGACACATCTAATTTTGTTCCATTTCATTTCTGCATAATCTCTGTGGTTTACTCAATTTCTACTCTAATCTGAATTTCTTTTAAACTATATTGCACTAGTTAAAGTATAGTGAAATCTCTTGAAGCAAAGATCCATGTGTATACTTGCAGAGCTATGGATCAGATATGGATTCCTCTGCTATCTCTTCACACATGAATGGATTTTGAATATAAAGTTGAGTAATAACCAGAATTACTCTCTCACCTAAATATACATAGATTTAACCCAGGAAGCAATGTCATTGCATGGTGTCTTTACAGTGAATTCTTTGGAGTAAATTGTTTCTATATGGATGTAGTAGGTATTTTCCTTTTCTGCTGAAATAACAATTACAGTTTAGCAGAAATGTATTTCATGTATGTAATCATACATAAATCTTGGGGACAGGAGGGGACGGGACACGACAGCTTCATCCTATAAATGTTGTAGAAATTAGTTAAAATTAAAGAGTAAGTTCAAGCCAGAACTGACCTGGATTGTAACTTCAGGTAGTGTGCCTGTTAATCTCTGAACCTCTTCGCTTAATTTATGATGTTTACCAGCAGTGCAAGCTGTAGTATCAGATTGCTTCCTTTGGGAATGATAGGCTGCCTCTTTGCCACTGCACACTGTTTTTCTGTGTGAAGATTACAGGATATGACTGCATGGAGAGAAATCTGTGCAAAGTAGTATTTTCTTGATTTTTAAATGTTTAAACAATGTGGCTAGTCACTGGGAATGGGGCAACATATAAATTTAATGAACAAATAAATATACAGTGTTGAAAACACAATAGAACTCTTCCAACTGGAAAACAAAATACAGCTGCTTCTCCTGAAGGAACTACAACCATAGCAATACCACCGAAGATAGTTTGTACCAGCTGGAGCCATTCACCACAATAGCTCATTGGCCTTGGGTAGATATCTTCATTAGAGTACAGGTAATCCTTGACTTACAACAGTTCATTCAAAGTTACAATGGCACTGAAAAAAGTGACTTATGACCATTTTTCACACACATGACTGTTGCAATATCCCCCATGGATTGTTTGTTCATATTTATGACAGTTGCATTGTTCCAGGGTCATGTGAGCATCTTTTGAGGCCTTCTGACAAGGAAAGTCAATGGGATAGGCAGATCCACTGCACAACCATGTTACTAATTTAACAACTGCAGTCATTCAGCTAACAAATGCGGCAAGAAAAGTCATAAAATGGGACAAAGCTCACTTAACAAATTTCTCATTTAACAGCATAAATTCTGGGCTCAATTGTGGTCGTAAGTCGAGAACTACCTGTATCTTCAACGAGAATCCATTTGTCAGGCCCCACCCATTTCCTTCCTTTTTCCATTACTACTCTTTCATTGTTTATGGTTAGAAATGAGCCTTGTCCTTCATCTGTAACATTGAAGAAAAGAACTGTCTTTGTGTCTCTTTGACCCCCTTGAATATGCTTGTCGAAGTCTACAAAAATAAGATTAAAAGATAGTTGATAGGTTGTAATGAAAAAAATTGATTAAATAAAAATGAAGACGGGAAAGGATTGATTGCAGTGAGATAAGTTCAATGGAGAAATGACACCCACTCCTTGTCCTAAGAACCCGGCCTTCACTTTGGCTGAACACAGATGACTGTTCATGGATGGGAATAGTGTACCCATCCTGGTTATCCCATTGGACCCACTGCAGATAAAAGAGATTGTTTTGCAATTGGGATAAAAGAGATTGTTTTGCAATGGTTCTATGCAGTCCTCAGTGGATCATTCCAGTATAGGAGAGGGGAGGAGATGTTGGCTGGTTTTCCGTTGATATATAGGATGCTCAGGGATTGGTCCCCTGCTTCTTAATCTTTCCATGAAGTCACTGAAATATGTTTTTGATGGCTTGGGGTTTAATATGATGATGAAAGTCAACTCTACATTTTCACGTGGTATCTGGAAGTTGTAAGGATCTGAGTAGGGGAGAACACACCAAAGATAAACCTTAGTAAGTCAAAATTGATACATCAGAATTCTTTGTCACCGCCAGAATATTGTTTGATAAATAAGCACTATAGCTCAGGAAGCAGATTCATGATTCAAATATCCTTCTGGATTAATGGCTCTTCCTGGGATAGCTGGTTGAAATTATCACCAGGTGAGTTTAACTCCAGCTTTAGCTAATACGGGTATGCTAATTGTGACATTATCTGGGCAGGAAGAACTGGCCACAGTAAGTCAAGTCCTCATTAGCAATTGTTAGACTACTGTAATGTGTCATATTGGAAAACTAGAATTGGTTCAAAATGCTGTGGTCCATGTAATTTCAGGCTCCTAGCATTTGGAATTTACAACACTGATTTTGTAGACCCTGCACTTGCTTTTCAATACAATTTAAAGTGCGGGCTGTGACCTATAAAGCCTTTATCACAACCAATTAGATTGCTTAGGAAGAAACTGTTAAACAGCCCACAATTTTAGAAGGTTTGGGGGCCTGAAGTGAGGGTGGCACTGGTTTTCTGTGGCAGTAAAGAAGTGTAGAACAGCCTCCCCATGGAAATTGGGCTACCCCTTTCTTGCTGACATTTCAGAAGTTGTTGAATAAGACATTGTTTCATCTTTATTTTCAGTTTTCTTGTTTTCACTTCTATGGGTTGGTCTGTTGCTTTTATTGTCATCCATGAAACATGTTTGTCTTGCATATTGCAGTGGATATTTTAACTTGTCTTTTTATGTTACATATAAGTCACTAAGAGTTTCTGATTGTGGAGGGATAGAAATCTGTCTGAATTAATAAATGGGAAAAAAACATTTGGTTCAATTTTTATATCTTTTTCTCCTTATGCTCATATAGTTTACATGAAGAAATTTATCAAGCTGAATCAGCCCCTTATAGTGTTTTTGGTGTGTTTTTTCTTTGCACACCTTTATAGTTTAGATTTTTTTAAAAAAAAAACACAACCCCACTATTTTAATATAATTCAGTTTTCATTTGAAAAAGATAAATTCTTTGAAGCATCCTTCACTCAGTTCTTTTAAGAGCATGATCTTTTTTATCACGAAAGTAGATTGTGTAAGCATTATGCTTTTAAAATACAATAAATACTGTATAATGTTCATGTCTCATAAAGCTACACTTTTAAAAAACCTGGAAACATGGTCATAAATATGAGTTCATTACTTTTGTAATAACTACATTGATATATTGATTACATGCTTCAGTAGTCATCACAGTAGTCAATTTCTACCTTATACTGAAACAAGGGATGCTGGTAGAATTCAATGATCCAGAAACTTTCTAATTCATTAAATCTCTCCAATTCATTTTGCACACTTCTCATATAGGACTTAATGTTTTAGATATTTTTCATCCCTAAGCCTATTTTTCAATTTGTTCTTTTTTTTTAATAGTTAAAATTGGCTTCCTCCCAGGAATAATGGTAGTTAACAACCAATGGCTTTTGGTGGTGGGAGAGAAGGGGATAAAAAGTACTTTTGAATTTGGCAAACATCAATATATAACACTTCTATTTGGAGAAAGTATGCCTACTCATCCCAGCTGTTAGAGAGAGAATTGCCATAAGGTGTTTAGAAAGCTTTCAGTCGGGTAATGGATCTTTATTCAAGCAAAAGTATGAATTCTTCAGATTTTTCAATTAACTATAAAACTTAATTTGTTGTAATAGCTTGAGAAGGAAGATCTCTGAGAAGAAGGACCTCTGTTGGGAAGTGATCTAGAAATAAAGAATAAAGGAGGTTTTTAATTTATTATTATTAAAAAGTTATGAGAAAGAAATATTTCAAATCCTGTCAGACAGGAAAAAGAATATTTAAATTGCCTAAAACTAAGTTGACTTGCGGTGATAATTTTATTATTTAAATTAGAGTGATCAGGTATGGGTACATTAGGTTTTTTTCAATGTATTGAAAAATCAAGATACTAAGATGGAGAATAGGAAAGCATGAACTAGACAAGGTAGACAGAGCAATAGATTATTTTATTAATGTTTGCACACTGAAAGATGCATATATTTAGGGCTTTTTATATGAGAAAAGCTAAATGTTGGGAAGACAACTTCAAGGTTTTAAAGTCAATACATAAATATACTTTCACCAGAAACCAGTTTACCCAAACACTTGCCCACATACATTAATGTAAAGATTTTCTATCCCAAAAATAGTCATGTTGGTTTAGATATAAATATTGAATACAGTTATGGAACAATATATCTCAGTGACAATTAACCATGATACCTAGGAATGTATAGAGGTATTGAGATATATATTGAGAATTTCTAAATCTGGCAACAGTTTGGAATCATTCAAGGACATTTGCCTGGCTATATTAGAAGACAGATTGATGGAGTAAATTAAGTTGATTCAATCTACCAAATAGTTATATTTGTTCAAGCAAAAGATAAAAATGTAATCAGTGGTCTTATTTTTATTGAAGCAAAAATAACAGTAATATTTAAAATGACTCCCTATATATAATCAGACAAATGACACAATTTAAACCAGAATAGATTGCGCTTGGAATTTAACATCCAATTTTATAGGTTTCTTTGAACTTGAAAGTGGTATTTGATCTGAAAAAAGTAACATTCAGATATTACTTCTGAAGAATGATAGTCTTGTAACAGCAAAAGCACTCTTTTTTATGTCCATGTATTCTTTTAAAAAACAAAGTTCTAAATCTTTATTCAATTCAAATGTCTTTAAGGGCCAGATTCCCAAATTAGTGTTAAAAATTGGACTGTTTTAACAATACATGCAATTTTCAATACAATTTATTTATTTAAAATGTTTATATAGCCAGCCATCTGGGTGGCTCTCAGTCAATGTCTTAAAGTCTTAATGCGTGGAAGAGTTTATGCAACTATATTTCTTTAGAATAACCATGTGGCTTATTCTGAATCTTTTGATTCAGAAGGCAGACAAAGGAAAAATAGTATGAAGTTAGGAATAGGCAAAATAGAAGCCCTTTGATTCTAGGATGAGAAAGCAAATCTCACTAAGAAGCCTAGAGGTATGCAGGGAGAAGAAAGGGTGAATAGCTTTTTGGCTAGTTCTGATATATTAGTAGGAGGGGACATTCTTTCCTATGAGGCAGTCCCTACCTTTTGATTAAAATTCCTAATAAATTGTGTCCCCTTTTGAAAACTGGCAAAATCTTGCTTTTAAGACTCTGCAAATTGTATTCCCATACTGTGGCTCAACATCTATGAGCAGTGCTGGTGGAGCTGGTGCTGTTTGGATTTGAGTATTGGAGGGCACACTCTAGGACAGTGATGGCTAACCTTTTTGCCATCACGTGCCAAAAACGGGGAGTGTGGGGGGGGTTGCGGGCATGTGTGCCCGCGCCTATAATTCAATGCACCCTGCCCCCCGTTCATGCACACACAACCCCCCGCGCATGCACACACAATCCCCCGCACTCTCCCCGCTTTTGGCACCTGATGGCCCGATAGGCCCGTTTTTCACCCTCCCCAGGCTCCAGGAGGCCCTCCAGAGGCTGGAAACAGCCTGTTTTCTGACTTCTGATGGGTCCAGAAGGGCTGAAAATCAGCTGGCTGGTGTGCGCATGTGCGCTGCAGCAGAGCTGGGGCAACGCTCGCAGGCCCACCGATATGGCTCCATGTGCCAGCTGTGGCACACGTGCCATAGGTTCGTCATCACGGCTCTAGGATATGCATTTACAGAAGATGCTCAAAATAAGGATGCAGAGTCTGAAAATCTAGATACTCTAAGGTATGATTGAAAGTGCTGAATGTGTTGAAGCTTGAAAAAAGAAAGGTGAAGAAAAAAATCTGAGAATTGTCTACAGAAAGATGAAGCCCAGCTCCAGTGGGGTAGAACAACAATAATTTGCAGGAATTACACAAATGATTCCATATGAATATTGGGGGGGTGGGGGATTTCCTACTGATTAGAATTCCTAAATATTAAGGGAAATTCATAGAACTGCTTGTTATTGTAGAAGTCTAGAAGTTGAGACTCTCGAATAGGGGTGTCAAACTCAATACCCGCAGGCTGAATCTGGCCTACTGGGTGCTTAAATCTGGCCTGTGGGGCCGGCCTGGAAATAGCAAAGGACTTGTCTG
>JANHFK010004345.1:42582-59541 GCA_036250565.1 Sibynophis collaris
GTGAGATTCGAACCTGCAGTAATTGCAGGCAGCTGGTGTTAATAACAGGGTGTTTAGACCACTGTACTACCAAGGCTGCTACAATGCTACAATGGCCATACATGACAGGGCAAACTGCTAGTATTTAAAATGAGAGCAAACCCGTCTAGCGCTGATGATTTTACCTAGTTTGGTAATGAAACATCTGCAAGAAAATAACTAAGCTAAGAGAGCATCAAAGACTCCACAATGTAAATACATATAAACGTACAAATGAATTCTAAGGAGCCTGAATCTAGATCTAAATAGGAGAAGAGCAAAAATAACTGCAGAAAATTTCACTTCTTGCCACATAAATGAAACAATGAATAGTTACTGATTTTGTCGTCCTTTTGTATGCAGTTGTTAGGAGCTATGGAGGAAGGAAGAGTGACTCTGAGTAGCTCAAGTGTAGTGAACCTGTTCTGTTTTGAGTGTATCTTTTTTTGAACTGTCTTCTACAGAAGCTTGGATTGAAAAGCCCTCCTTTGGGAAGCCCTTAGAGGAACATCTCGCTGTCAGTGGCCGGGAGATTGCCTTCCCTATCGAGGCCTGTGTCACTATGCTCCTTGAATGTGGCATGCAGGAGGAGGTCTGTACAGATTGCTTCCTTTCTTTTTTTGAGGTTCAATTTTATAGCTAGAAATTTGTGTAAACCTAGAATCCACTGGACTGTTGAGTGGTAGATCAGTTGTATAAACAAATAAAACATCTGGGTAGGGGGTTAGAGAAAGCATTCATTCCTTTGTTTTCAGAGTACATATTGCCATATGGCCCCAATTCTATGTTGATGGAGCTTGGCACCTCATCAGATTTTATTTTGCTTCTCTTTGGTTTGCAGGGTCTGTTCCGAGTGGCCCCCTCTGCTTCCAAATTAAAGAAGCTTAAGGCAGCATTAGACTGCTGTGTTGTGGATGTTCAGGAATATTCAGCAGACCCCCATGCCATTGCAGGTAGGGTATCACTCTTTAGCCTATCAGATGGTCTTCATAATGAGTGACAAGAATTTGGACCATAGAAGGCACTTCCGGTGGGAAATGCAGATTGAGGACAACTACTGCTGGCCAATTTATGATATGGAGAAGTGGCTGACTTGCTCAATGTATGCTCATTTCAACAATTCCCAGACAGATTTTGAAGTACTTTACAGTAGCTGTTGCTCTCTCCCTATCTACCGATAAATTCCATTGTTACAGAACAAACTCTTTCTTTGTATATGCCTGCATTCTTGTTGTATATATCAGTATTTGCTAGTTATAATACTAGAGAAGAATATTACAGTGGGGTCCTCAACTTACAACCACCACTGAAATCAGAATTTTGGTTGCTAAGCAAGATGATTGGTAAGTGAGTTATGTCTGATTTTACAACCTATTCTATTTTGGCATGGTTGTTAAGCGAAACACTACAGTTATTAAGTAAATCATCCAGTCAAACGAATTCAGCTTCCCCATTAACTTGGCTTGTCAGAAGCCGGCTAGGAAGATCGCAAATGGAATCACACATGCTGTAACCATTGTAAATACATGCTGGTTGTCAAACGCTAAAAATTTTGATCCTATGACTGTGGGAATATTGCAGTGGTCATAGTGCAAGAACTGGTTGTGCGTCACTTTTTTGGGTTGCGTAACTTTGAACGGTCACTAAACAAATGATTGTAAGTCAATGATTGGCTGTATCTCTTCTCATAATCCGCCCAAAAACGTATTTACAATGAAAATGATGTGATTAATTCAAACACCTTAAAACATTTTCCCTCTTTTGAACTCTATGTATTTAATGGTACGCTCTAAAGCCTTTTAATAGCAATAGCACTTAGACTTATATATCGTTCCATCATACAGCGCACTCTGGGCGATTTACAAAATTTTACTTATGTCTGCTAGTATAGCACAAGGCCAAAGGAAGGATAAGAAAAAGATAGACATTCGAAACCAAAGAAAAGTTCTTTCTTTATTTTTGTGTTTCTCCTACAGGGGCACTGAAGTCCTATCTTCGAGAGTTGCCAGAACCACTCATGACCTTTGAACTGTATGAAGAATGGATTCAAGCCTCTAAGTGAGTTCCTGAAACAAATTTTTATATAGCCAGGTTTCTCTGCCTTCTAAAGTTTGCCTCCCACTGTCAAATTAGAATATGAATAAAATGGCAACCCTGCAGAGGTTTATTTGTTTGTTATTTTACTATTTATTTTGCAGTTTTATTTATTTATTAGATTTATTTGCTATCCTCTCACCTACCTTGAATTAATCTCAGTTATTCTTTCTTTTTAGCATTCAGGACCAAGACAAGAGATTGCAAGCACTATGGAATGCCCTTGAGAAATTGCCTAAGGCCAGCTACAATAATCTGAGGCAGGTGTATACAAACTGAAGAATATGGTTTTGTATTGATTTTACTAATCATGGGGGCAAGTATTCTACTTCAAAAGATAATCCCTTTGTGATACTGGACTAGAGTCAGAGAAGAAGGAACACTGAGGAGATCAGCATAGCCAATGCAGAAGTTTGCAGAACTTTATTATATCTGCTATCCCCATTTGTTAGTTAGTTAGTTAGTTAGTTAGTTAGTTAGTTAGTTAGTTAGTTAGTTAGTTAGTTTGTTTGTTTGTTTGTTTGTTTGTTCCACACACTTTCCATTTTACTAGCATCATAGCAAAATTACTTTTTCCAAACCAGGAAAAGAAATCAAATATAGCTCAGTCAATATACAAGACTATGCAAATGTATCTACTAAGATTTTTAACTTGTTCAACTATGCAGTAATCTGTCTCATGTGCTAGATGTATATTTTCTCACATGGTTTGTCCTGCAGATCAGCTAGGGTTTCCAGGTTGGCCCCAGAGTTGATCTCTTTTGATCTCTAATAAAGAACGAACCTTTCCCTTTCTTCTCCCTCATTGCCAGCCAGACCCATTTCTTAGGAGACAGTGGTGAGAGGAAGTGGAAGTGGAACAGGAAGCTTCAGAGAGAAGCTTGCAATGGTTGTGAGGGTTGCTGTGTCTCAAGTCTCTTTTCTGTATTCTTTTCACTAAAGCCCCTTTTTATTCATTTGTTTGACAGGCCTTGTCATTTAACAGCTTGGTTAACTTGTTTATTTCTACAAATATTTAAATATTGCCCTACTTCTAAGGGCTCAGCACTTCATAGTGGAAAATCATAAAAAATAAACAAATAATATGGAGTGGATTCTAAGAAACGTTCTAGTGGCAGCCCAGATCCTACCAAAAGCTTGGTGAAACAGGATGACTTTAACAGCCTTTTGAAAGGCAAGGTGTTCCATAACATGAGGAGTGCATCATGACAGTGCATCATGACATACACAAGTACTAAAGGTGCGCAACATATCACTCCTTGTACTAAATGATATGTCTAGCAATTGGCACCCACAAGTAAATGTATTTATTGGTCATTCTTAGATTTCTTCGTTGTGATCTATATCAGGGGTGTCAAACCCGCGGAGTCATGGTGGCGTCACATGACATATCGCTGGTTTTTTTCCCTTTTGCTAAACCGGGCATGGACCTGGCTAGCACATGACACTTCTGGCCCATGTGACACGAGTTTGACAGCCCTGATCTATATGATTCACACCCAGGGTTATATGCCTATGCCAAACCCTATTTTGAATCTTGTAGATTTGGCAGAATGATTTTGTAGGAGCCTTATTGTCCGCATGTGGCTTCCACTGAATCCGTCAGTATTGTTTTCAGCTGTCACACAATTAGCACATCCAACCTGGAACTGATCATCCTTCTGTTTTATCAGTGTTCTTCTTTCCTTATTTTCTTTAATCATCTCAACTCTTCTTCACAGTTCTTTAGAGCTGTTCATCAGGACACCTCATTCTGGCTCTGCAGATGTTCGGCCATATGGCTATAAGAGACTGTTCTGCAAATGCCAGCAAATTTAGGCATGCATTAAGTGTATTTATTTGACCTTCTAAAGTTATTCACTAGACAATTGTAAGCAACACAGTGTTTTTACTAAATGAACTCACACAATTCTTTTTTTTTCTTTGAGTCACATTAAGATCAGCAAACTCTAAAAGCATTATAGTTTTCTCTACCATACCATGTATGGTAGTTCCCTCATCTTTTCAAGAGTTCAATTGAATTGATTGAACGGACAATGGAATCCATTGAATTCTCTAAGGCCAACAGGATGTTCAGCTCATTAGTGACATTGAGGAAGTCTCCCATGAACGATTCAAGATACAGTGAAGGACCATAATATGGTTTTCTATTCCAACCTCTTCTCAAATTGTACCACCTAATCAATTATTTGAGTAATCATGTAACAGACATCGTTTGCAAACATCCTTAAGAATCTTCACTCTTCCAAAATGCTTCTTTGAAGCAAATTTCCAGTCTAATATAGCCGTTGACCAAAGAACAGTTAAATCAGATAGATCCAGATTTGCTGGAGGCCTCAGATTTTGTCCAATATCATTAAACCTTGGGATCCACTTCAATCATCCCATTGTGTTTATCTCTCTGAATTTGATCATTATACAATTTCAATATTACTCATATTGGAGACCATTTCTCCTTCAAAATGTCTCCAATTGAACAGTGATTGGTTAGGTTACACATTCTTTTGATTTTGAGGTTCATCCATTTTTTCCAAAGATAGAGGACCAATATACCAATATGCTATTATTTCATCAGATCTAATTCTAGTACTATCTTTTATTTATGGGAGAAGGTATCCTTACTCCTATCAAGATTCTCAGAGGATAAGAAGCATCATTCATTTTTCTTCAAGCAGAAGAAGCATATTTTATTAAGCAGAATACTAGGTGAGCCATTCATGACTTCCCTATTTCCAATAACTGACATATCAGTTATGTATTCAGTTTTACTTTATTTTTATTTTATTTTTGCATCTTCATTTTATTACTCAGTTAGCATACTATGGATTGGAGGTACCTAAACTTCAAAATTCAACATTGAGCCTAAATTATACAAGAAGCAAAATCAATTGTAATTGACAAGCATAAGAATAGCAACATTACAAAGGCCAAGTATGGAAGCTGCAGGAGAAACACAACACAAGTCACAAGCAGCTGAATTTTTGAATATGGATGACAATTAAATCCCCTTTGTCCCTTGTACCCATAGTTAATAAATATTATATTTTATTAGATTGGGAAAGTGATAAGTTACTGTCATCCAAACTCATCCCTTCAAGGTAGTCCACACAGGACACCAAAATCATGAATACTAAGACTACCTTTATTGTAAGGTTACATAAACTCTATCTTGTAACTCTGAAAGCATTTCCCTTCTCTCTTGCCTTTACTTTCCAAATAATTAGGGAGAGTCCCTTCTGCTTTCACCATCTCCATTCCTTCTTGGACTCTCTCATGTCAGACCAGTCTCTAGGCTGCAGCTCTTCCTCCTGTCTTCCAACATTATTCTCTCAACTCATTACATCCAGTGATAAAACTATGGTAGAGAGAAGTGAAGGAGAAGAATCTCGATCCAAGTCTGAGAGTGAAATAACTGACGCAACCGACAACCTGCTAGGAAGTAGTACAGATTTGTCCCTGGTTTTTTTTAAAAAAAACTGTTTGCTTACTGCCCACACAGTTATATCTATTTTTGAATTGCCGTCTGATGCCAACAGAAAGTTAGATGAATTAAAATCTTTAATAATAATATATTTTAAAAAACTTTAAACTCTGCAGCAGCTGACAAAACAGCTAGTGTGGATTGTAAAACAAAAAGAAGTATTCATATAGATAATGGTACAGGTAGTCCTCGCCTCACCGTAACAGAGCCAGGAATTTCTGTCCTAAATCATGCTAGTTGTAAGTTGAGTTACCTTTACGACCAACCCAATTTTACGAACATTTTTGCAGCAGTTGTTAAATGAATGCCACAATTGTTAAGCGAGTCAATGCATTCCTATGGGCATTTTTTGGCCAGAAATTGGGTAAAAAAGCCACTTTCTGGCAAAAAAAGGGAGGGGCATCATAAATCATAGAATGCTGCAATCAGCCAGCTGTCAAGCACCCAAAATGCAGTCATGTGATCATGGGGAAGTGCTCCTGTTGGAATTATGGAACCAAATTGTAACCAAGTCCTTGGGTAGTTCCACTGTAACTTTGAATGGTCACTAAACAAGGACTATCTGTACCACATCTCATCTCTATACAGCAAACAGGCAGAATACAAACTTTAGTACCAAAGGACAAAGTGAAACATGTGAAGGTGAAACAGTTTAAAAAATAATGCTGTACGTTGCCATGATTCACATTAATAATCAATGAAATACAACATAGGCTATAGTGAAATCTCTCTCCCAGCTTCTCAGATACAGAATAAGTCCAAATGAAATGACAGATATAACATGGCTTCCTGGTCACCCTGGTCATAAGAAATTAGTGCTGACTTATGAACAATCAGCTGTGCCTCAACTGTTTTTTAAAGTTTAGCAAGAACGTTGGTAAGTTGCCACAAGACTATTTCAATATAGTTAAGCTAAGCTTTGGGAAGCGTCCCGACCAGAAGCAAGAGATAAAGATAAGGCCCTCATATGGTAACATTGCCCTACATAAGAAATCTTCAGATGACTCCTCAAGACTGCAAGAAAAAAAAGTGAGCCACTCCAATACCCTAAATTGCTTTTCTAGGAAGAGCAGGGACATATAATAGAAAATCTTGAGGACAGTAGATCAAACTTACAAACAGCATTTTCAGCTGCTAATTCATTTAACATTAGTTTACTTCTATATGAAGGGGATATTTCCCCTTCGACTAAAAAAGCCAGCCTCTGCACCTGAATCATCAACAAGAATAGCTTTAATATATGAGATGCTCCCACTCAATAAGAGGAAGTGCTCTAGTATTAACCCAGTTGCAGAAGAATTCACACTACCACCAGAGCCATGACCATGGAATCTGGAGAAACAGGAGAACTGTGCTCATGGCCTACCCTTCAAGAAAGCCCCACTACTAGCACTAAGAAGGAAAAGTAAACTTCAGTTTATAAGAGTGCTCTAGCATCTCAAAATAACACACTCCTAGTAGAAACACAACCCATTCTTCACTTATTAGCATGATCCTTCCCTTGAGCTATCATCTAGTTTCTCATTTTAATTGAAGAGTCCTCAGGTAGGGTCCTTAACTGGTGTAGGAACAGCGTGCACCTATCAGAAAATTTTAACCTTTTTATCCAAATGCGGAGATAAACATAGAATCCATCTGAATTGGGTCAACAGTTTGTATCTGGGCCACCTTTTGACTTGAGTTCTCCCTTTTTTTCGAGAAGGCACAAGATAGAAGGATAACAGAAGTATCTATTTCCTCCTTGTAGATCAATGGTCAGCAGCCATTATGTTCTGCTGCAATCTGAAGAACCTTGTAGAGTTCATCTTGCATTTAACCCCACTACAATAAGAAACATTGTGAAGGTGGAAAGCTGATATGATACCTACTGTATATACAGTATGCAATTGTGAGTTATTGAGAAGGACATCATTGATCCCGAATAAGTAGGCTTCCAGGTGGATGGATCAACAATTTGATGTCTGCCTGGGATTATAATTCCTTGCTGAAAAGTACATCCAACAGTTACATTCAAAATTATAGTCAACGTTTGTTGATTTTCAAACAGTATTTGACTCAGTAAGAAGCACACAAGGGCAGTTTTGAGTAACTTGATAGATGCCGCCTTCTTTTGATACATAAGCAATGTAAGAAGATAGGGTTATACTCTGGTAAAATCTATCCACTTCCTCAACATCTATGCCCTAAAATTAGCAGAAAGAAAAATTCAATTATGTGGATGATGCAGTCATAACTGAAAACTTATACATCCTTTTATAAAAGTGAACATCTGATCATAAATTGTGGATGGGGGGAAAGCATTTTAATGTTTCCCGCTATAAATGAAAACACAAATGGACATTTAATAAGTATACAATCTAAGAAGTTAATCAATAAAAGTACTAGGGGTTGTTTTCCAAAGCTATAGAAAAGTAAAAGGCTCAAATTATCCATGCTGCTTTGAATACCTGGGGGAGTGCCACTGTTTGGTCCACCTTTACCTTACACAGATTCTATAAACAGATTCTGTCAGTTTTCCTTAGAGCCATAATGGGTGCTCCAAGGTAATTGCCAAGTGTTGAAACTCGGATCTGGTCCAGAATACTAACGATTTGGATCAATATTACTTTAAATTCCAATGGGCTACTTCAAATATTAATACATATTTGATGGATGAAACATACATTTCTAGGAATTTTACTTTTCCTAAGGATGGCAGGTTCAGGCCCATATCAGACCTTTATCGTTTCAGCTTTTAAAAAGTTCTCAGTTCAAGATGGTGTCATTTGTTTCATTGTTCCCTTTTGCAGAAGGGGATGTTCCAGTATAAAGGAATATCTTGGCCCCTTTGCTGAAAATGAATGTGATATCTGAATTATCTACTCCCTTTTTATCTCATGTACCTAGCTAAAGCATTTGGTTGATGGCATTTTAGCAAATAAAATTAATCAGACTGAGCTCATGGGTTTGTACCCTGGCACCTATATTTTTTCACTTCGATTTTTAATTTGATTTCATCTCACTGCAGGTACCTGATCAAATTCCTTGCAAACTTAACCGAGTACCAAGATGCAAACAAAATGACACCAAGCAACATAGCCATTGTGCTGGGGCCAAATCTCCTCTGGCCTCAGACAGAAGGGTAAGAGGTTGAAGTCTAGGGCTTTTGTTGTTTTAAAATTCTATGTATTATAACTTAAGCATGTGAACTCTGAGACAATATTTTATTTGCTATACTTTGCAGATGTTGATTTTAACAAGAATACTTTGATCAAATTGTTGTATCTGAATGGTTTCATACGCCTAAAATTGTTTTTAGAGAATGGGACATGGCACAAGATAAAGAGTGCTATAGAAGCAGGATGAAAAACAGGCTAATTTGAGATTAGAAGCAGCAGATCTTCAAGTTTTTTCAGTCTTTCAGTTCTGTCATTTAGTTCAGTCACTGTGGTGCTCAAAAGAATAGAGACCTCACTCAAAAGACCTCACCATTCCCATGACTTTGTCCTTGTGGATCTCTTCTTTCATTTCAGAAACATCACAGAGATGATGGCAACAGTCTCTCTACAGATAGTTGCAATTATTGAACCCCTTATCCAGCATGCTGATTGGTTCTTTCCTGGAGGTAGGAAACTTTTCTTCCATCTACTCTTTTTGGGTGCCTCTATCAAGCGGAGTCAGACCACGCTGAGGCTAGTAGAGTTAGATATCACTTATGTTGCTTGTGCAGCTCTTTCTCTTTCTTAGATGACTGGTACCTCTCTCTAACAATTAGTTTCTGAGGCTGTAATACGAAAATAAGAATTGTGAAACCAGCTGCTGAGAATCCAAGATAATGTGGTTTTATGCCTTCTTTTTATGTTTACTTTTTGAAAAGTATTATCACCTGATAAGTCCCATAAAAAATTGCTAGTTTGCCTTCTGATATGTGGTGGTATATGTAAGTGTGGGTGTGTTGGGGGTGTGTGTTTCTATGACAATTTACCATGGCCAACTTGCTATGGCCAACTCACCACAGCCATCTTACTGCAGGACAACTCGCCACAGAACAACTCACTGCAGGACAAGTGTTACACTAATATCAAAGAAATAGTGGAATAGAATCATTAAAGAAAGGATGCAAAAGGAGGGACAGAATTAAATGTGAATGGCAAAAATTAAAATAAGTATTATTTATTTTAAATAATTAAATAGAATTGCTAAATTGTCCTGCAATTAGTTGGCTCACGGTGAGTTGGCCGTGGCGAGTTATCCTGCGGCAAGTTGCCCATGGTGAGTTGGCTGCAGCAAGTTGGCCATGGCGAGTTGGCCACAGTGAATTTGCCGTAACGAGTTGACTATGCCATGTTATCCCATTCTCATTGTGTGAGAGAGACTTTCCTACTGGGATGAGGTTCTTCTCTGAGATGGAAGCTAGTCCATGCTAGGCCTTTGTTTGCAACATATGCAGTGCATGACTATTTTGCTGTCTCTCCAAATTAGACATTGAATTCAACCTGACTGGGAACTATGGAAGCCCTGTGCATGTGAACCACAATGCAAACTACAATTCTATGCCATCACCTGATATGGACCACGCTGACCATAAGCACTCTGATCAGAACCGACGACCACTCAGTGTGGCCACGGACAACATGATGCTTGAGTTCTACAAGAAGGATGGGTAGGGACTTTTTTGCTTTGTTGTGAAAGGAGTATGGGGACAATCTGGGGTGCAATCTAGAAGAAGCTATGTTGGCTTGGAGTGAAATAATGGCTATGTTTTCAAGGAGAATAGATGCCTCATCACCTTGCCATAACATTTCACCCTGCTCTTAAGTGCCTCTTCCATCCCTAGGCATGAGACTTGTGGCCTGTTGAAAGGAAATATACTATTTTGCCTGCCTGGCTGCCTAATTGCCTGACCAGTCGTAGCCCCTGCTAGTGGTATTTGTTCTATTGGACAAGTGAGGGGAGAAAGGTTAGTTTTGGTAAGTTGGCAGAAGCTAGGGCAGTGGTCTATGAGGCCAAGGATTATGTGCCAATTATGCTTACTCTAACATATTAGAAAGTCATCCTGAGCTGGCCAACTTTTCTAGAGGAAAGTTGTGCTATCTGTCTGTCAGTGAACTATGAACTAAATGCACCTGATTACAATCTTATCTTCTTATCTCTATCCTAGTAGAGGATTGAGGGAAGTTGTGCTAGGACACGGGTGACATATCATGACATATTACAATGTTTTATGCCTTGGTGGAGCCAGGGTGGGCGTGGCCTGTGCGTGTTGCATCCGGCCCGTTGGCCACCAGTTTGACACTCCTGTGCTAGGAGATTCCCAAAGCAATCTCTTCCATGATTGATAGTTTACCATCATTAACTCCCTTTCTTGTTACCCATCAAGATTAATTAGGAGTAAAAGACTAGTACAGGCATTGATGAAGAAATAGGTCTAGTCACTGTGATACTTATAAGATCCTGTTTTCATCATCCCCTTGTACTATGATGATTAGCCAAGGAAGCCTAATTCTTATCATGTGTTTCCTACTGCCATAAGAAATGCAAGAGTAAATCAAATGTCTTTGGCCTGAGCTTCTGTACCCTGGGTTCAGAAATTATACTATGGTTTGGTTCTATTAGATCATGATAGCATAAACTTACTGTAATCATGTTTTAGCTTGGCATGTGAATGCAGCAGATTGTTCTGGAGATAGTTCTGCTATCTAGGCTTGTTAGCAAGAGTGAAAAGGCTTTGTGCTTCCCTGTGCAATAACTATCCAGTTTCACCTATGGATATTGTTGAACCTTCATTGTCCAACAGTGACACGCATTTGTCTCCTGTCTGTTTGCACAAAGATCAACAAATACAAGCAAACATTTCAACATTCTAGGAGATTGGTGACTGGCTTCACTCTTAAAACAAAACAATTTATTATCATTATTTGTTGCTTTAGAACATGGCAGCACCTGGATGACTTTGTCTGGAGTCAGAAGCTAAGCAGGATGGCCTTTGTTGCTACTGTTACTGCTACTACTGATAGTTAACAACTACATTAAGTAACATCCAGCAAATGCCAAGAAGTAATGGCAAGCCACTTTAATCCTTTTACAGGAGTAGAACAGCTTGAATAATGTAGTCATATCATACCATAATAGATATACATATCAGTCATTCTTTCTAAAGAATCTCAGAACTGTGCACAAATTGTCACATATATCTATTTACATATATCTATTTACAAAGGAATGATCACTACTGAGTAGTATTTATCTAAGATCTCAGGAAGGTCTTCTTCAAAAAAAAATTGTACCCACCTCTTTTGGTGAGCATCTCTCCATTGCATAAAGAATCATTAACTCTTCCTGTTCAGTTAACCCTTACTTCCTTACCCTTATTAATAAAGATGGCAGAATTCTTATATATCCCTCTTGTCTACTTCTCAGATCACAGTCATTCATTCATTCATTCTTTTTTTCCGCCACAATCTTGTGATGCTCAGTGGCCACAATAAAAACAACAGGATTAAAACAATGCACAGTCCAATAACAAAACTTTTAATAACTAAAGAACAAAATAACAAAAAACAAAACCCAAGTAGAAGAAACACTAACTTTTTTGAAAAAGTTTTGAATTTTTAAAATAATTTTCTAAAACTACCATGCTATCGATATCTGTAAAATATGGAATAACTGAGCCCCTTCCTGTATAATCCAACAGGCTGAGCTGAATCTGATAGCAGGAAGTAATTGTAAGTAATTGAAATTGATCTCCCAACTCTGTGGATCTCCAGAATGATCTGTTTGGACAAACTAGACACTCTAATTTGAAGTAAATCTGTGTTGCTTAGTTCTCAAAATGCTTTGCCAACTCAGTAAGTAGACATTGAGCATGATGTTTAGTTTGACTCCAGATATTTCTTGAGCAGCCTACTAACTGACCAAGAATCCTATTAAGTGATTCACTGCGATTGTGGAAAGTAAAGACAACATTAACTCTCTTCACTGCCATCATCTCTTTCACTTAATAGTAGCAACTGTGCCTCACCTAGATAGGATCACATTCACTGCCAGATTTGTGCCACCAGCTGGGTATTAGCTCGCATTACCGTGAGAAACATTGTCAGTCAGGATGCACAAGAATGACTCTGTCAGCAGCCTTCCACATCTTGCCCTTTGAAAGCTAGGCTTGAGCCTTAATAACTTCTTGTGTGACTTAAGTTGATTTTGTGGAATCATCAAGAGAAGAATGTGTTATCTGTATGTTACTAATTACATTTGCACATCACATTGAATGATAAAATAGTCAAGTAGCAAGCATAGATAGCTAATGTCCCACATATGAGCTATTTCCATCATTAGCCAAAAATGTCCAGGCCAGTTTATCATCAACAAACTAATTACCCAAGTCTTGGATACATTCTCTGGCCTGCAGTGGCTAAAAGAAACATCAAACTTTTATGAAAAGGGAATAGGTTTGGATAGTACGTTTCCTAATAGAGATTCCCTAAAGTAGACTTTACTTTTTTTAATGAAGAGTCACAAATCTCTCTGAGAAATCCTTTGAGAACCAGAGACAACGTTAGGAGGAATGTATATCCTTTGAAGCACGTGGCACTCTCTTTCTTTGCTTTCCCCACTTTGTGCCAGTTCATCTGATGAGAGGCTGCACGCAGACGCTTCAGGTCAAAATTTGTCAACCTCGGAGCCCTCAAAGATTGTATTTGGGGCATCTGTGAAATTTGCATCAAACCATTGAGGATTGTCATGTATTGTTCTTATCCTGCTTCTAGCTATCAGATATTGTTTTTATATATTAAGCTAAGGTTTCAGTACATAAAACTAGTCAGCCATGGGCAGAAATACAAATATATGTTTTTAACTTTTTCATGACCTACCGTAATTCCTTGTCACAGAATTGTAGTCTATCCTTGGGTATACAAATATGGGAGAAATTATATTCAAAGCATTTCCCAGATGTCCCAAGAGGATTGTGATGGGGAGGAGACCAAACAAGCAGAAATAAAGAGAGTACAAATTAGCTAGAGAGAGAGAGAGAGAGGCAGGCGATAGGCTGATTCTTAAAGCTTTCCATGTGTGCTAATAGCTTTTAGTTCCCAGTATTGTCCTTACATCAGACATGAAAGAACAAAACCTTTTTGATCCAGAGAGAAGAACCACACAGGAATTGTGACACATCCCCATTCCATTCATGTATTCATCCATCCTATAGATCCTCTGGCTCCCTTATCCTCACAAGACCCAGAGCAGCAAGGGTACCATCCTTGTAATTTGCTTCATTCTGCTTCTCCTAATCATCTCTTAACATTCTGAGGGGGAATGGGGGTGGAGAGATCATTGTTTTCCCAGAATCCTTCCATTTTCTCTGGTTCTTCTTTCCATTAAACACCCTGCTTCCTCCTGTGGTAAGACCCTGCAGCTGGAGACACTTGATTCCCAGGCTTTTCTCAAGCTGTCCTCTTACCCTCACCAGCTTCCCCACTTCCCACCCTCCCCCATAGATAGCCACCGCTGGTGCAGGAGGAGAGCCATTTGGCCTTAGTTTGTGTTACACTAATGTCTGTGTGTTTTTGTCCATGCAGCCTTAGGAAAATCCAAAGGTACAGTATTTTCTGGGTAGCTCTTGGACCATTCCCTTTTTCCAGTATTCAAACCCAGCTTGTTCAGAGCACCCAGGGCCTTGGTAGACAATGCCCTCTTTAGCCCGACTGAGGGTCATGGCAAGGCAGCATAAAAGCCAGTGTCTCTTTCCCTGCAGTCAGAATGGAGCAAGTGTTTGGACATACAAAGCTACTTCACGTAGAGGAAAGGCTCCATAAGTTCATATAATAGAGGCCTTTCACATCCCTGCTGCCTAGGATATGTAAGGTGGCGATGGGGACCGAACGCAGGGCCTTCATGCCTGCAAAGCATGTGCTCCAGTCACTGAGCCTTGGCCCTTTCACTTCCTTGCAATGCTATTAATTTCCACTGCAAAGGACATCTTCCTTTTTCTTTGGAATGTTCGGGCAGCTGCACATTATAAAAATAAAAATGCTTCCCCAAAGTTTACTTTTTGGTCAGAATTTTATTCTCAGGGTTGTGGCTTTTCTTCATTCACAGACTCCTTGCTGTTACTCTGGATAACCTTCTGTAGCTGTAAAATATTGTTATCCTTAAAGATCATTGCTTTTGAAGTTTCCCTGCATTTTTAACCTAACCAAGCAATGCCCTGAAAACAAAAACAAACCCCAAAAAAGCGACATAATGTTTCTTGGCTTAAAGAATATTTATGTACAGTATATGGCCAAAAATGCTACTTTCTCTTTAATCAAGAGCTTGGGAGTAGGATGTTTTGAGGCCTCGGAAGGAAGTTTCGTAGAGAGGCATGCCTTTTTTTTTATGTTTTCTTTAACACCGAGAGACCACTTAGTGGAATTTCAAAGCAATGGGTTTCTCCCTGGCTAAATGATGTCTGCGTTCCATGTTTTCAGCTCCCTCTCATCCTGTCTGTACACAGCACTGCATGGAAAGGGAGTCTGTTCAGGATTACAGGCCTAGATGCACCCAGATGGATTCCTCTTCTTTCTATTGCTGCTCTGTGTGTGTGTGTGTGTGTGTGTGTGTGTGTGTGTGTGTGTTATACTTTACTGCTTTCAAGATGGTAAGGGTGTATCTCTGTGTTCCCCCCACTAGCATGGGCGTCCGGGTGATGGACACCTCATGGGTGGCTCGCAGAGGCCCCTCCATAGTTCGTAAGGCATCCTCCACCCCTCCTGCCATGCAGCCCCCTGCTCCGCCTTGTGAACTTGCTGCTACTCCTCAGTCACCAATTCCTGAGCAATCTCTTGACATTTCAGCTACTCCCTCCCCTACTCCAACTAGCTTCGGGTTCCCACCAGGGGTTGAGCGAGCAAGGTAAGTACTGGAAGCAACACCGATTGCTACCATGGCGTTCTGTGGTCCATGAGCACATCTGCCACTCCCATGCCTGCTTTGACCTTCTTTTGTTATGCTTCAGCTTTCACTTTGTATGTGAGCAGATGGGGGTGGGGGGAGGAAAGAGAGCGAGAGAGGGAATTCAGGTACAAAATAACAGCACCTTCAGTGCACGAGAGCAAAAACTTTAACTCTCCAAAGAGAGTCGATGGAAAGGGCAATTGGCACCAATCATGTAAAACAGAAGTTTTCTTCTATACCTTCCCCATTCAAATTAATGGGCAATTACAGGGAATCAACAGACCCTATTATTTCCTTCTCCACCTTTTGGGGAAGAAGGAATACCCCATTGGTCAATACAATAATATCATATAATAGTACCTTATTCATTTTTTTTTAATGTTTTACTACTAATCCTTTTGGATTCCATCATGATGTTCCCTTGATCAAAGCCATATTTGGGTCCTCAATTATCCTTGAACCTTTGAAGAACTTTCTGTGAACTCCAGTGTATTCTTTTCAGTGCAGGACAGCAGAGCAAAATTAAACTAGATGAGATGCCATTTTAATGCTGTCCTCCACTTACTTACTTTCTTTTTTTTTTTTTTTAATCTATCTCTGGATGTTAAATCAGTAGGTTAAAGTACAAGGTATTTTGTGATACAGGATCAGTTTTGTAACAAGAATGTCACGTGAAACATCTTATATTTGCCCTTGTGATATATTGAGAGAGTAGAATTTTCTGTCAGAATCACGCATATGATTCTGGACTACATTTCCGTCATAGATGAGTTCTTTACCTGAAAGTGTGGAATTAGACTTTTAATGTCCTGCATGTCACTAAGGACATTAGAACCAGTGATTAGGGAGCACATTGGGATGAACCTTTTAGAAATAGTAGTGATGAAACACTGAAACAGGCAGCCTCAAACCACAGGAAGAGCCTTGCATGAAATTTGAATTAAATTCCTTGATAAGCGAAATTTCTGCATATGGGGGGAAAGGGACATTTTTATCATTCCATCTGATTTCCATTTTCTGATTATTTTTTCCCCAGTTGCCATCAGTTTGCAGTTGCATTTTTGCAAGGCTTGTTCTTTCTGATAAGGCATCATTTCTAGCACTTTGATCCCTTTGCCCAATCTGATTGTTGTTCTAATGCAGTCACATGAGGTGAAATTATCATGGCCATGTGCTATCCTGCTTTCCATCTTTCTCTTGCCCTTATACCGGTAGCATCTGCTACTTACTTTGGCCTTTTTACTAATAACAGATTGAATATACTCATTTTAATGTCTGAAGAAAATTAATTGATAGTTCAGTCCTAGGCTGCATAAACAGAGGGATAGAATCAAGATCACGTGGAGTGTTAATACCCCTTTAAAATGCCTTGGTAAAGCCACACTTGGAATATTGCATTCAGTTTTGGTCACCACAATGTAAAAAAGATGTGGAAACTCTAGAAAGAGTGCAGA
>JANHFK010004345.1:105054-115811 GCA_036250565.1 Sibynophis collaris
ATTGTTTTTAACTATGTCTGTTCACCGCCCTGAGTCCCGGAAGGGAGAAGGGCGGTATAGAAATGTAATAAATAGTATAGTATAGCCAGATGTTAATTTTAATCTGGTTCGCCGAATCGATAGTTGCAAGGACTGGCTGACCCCACCCACCGCACCGGACCCTTCCAGGAGTCTCCACACAGCCTCATTTGAATGCCAGGTAAGTGCAGTGCCCACATGAAGGTTATGGGAGGGTGAAAAATGGGCCTATTAGAAGTACCGGAAGTCTGGAAACGGGCACGTTTCCGGCCTCTTGAGGGCCTTTGGAGCCTAGGGGAGGCAGTTTTCACCTTTCTGGAGGCTCGAGGAAAGTCTCCGGATCCTGGGGAGGGTGAAAATGCCCCCCCACACCATGGTGCAGGAAGCCAAGTAGGCCCTGCTCCCATGGCCATGCCTCCCCAGCCACTGGGCAGAGAACCGGTTGCTAAAATTTTTCAATCCCACTCCTGGAAATACCTATAAAAAAAATAACCACTGGAAGTAATGGAGCCACTAGGAGATGAGGAGAAGCTGAGGTCTTTAGCAAGTGTGCTGATAGATGACATGCACCCAACCTATTAAGCTACTAATGTGGAATAAAAATGTTAACTATACTATTGTTTTTCCTCATCCTGATTCATATCATCTTGAAATTAAATAAAACATGGAGACAACATAAAAAAACTGAGTAAAATATTATACATGCATTAGCATATTAAAAATATGTTGGGGGGGGAGGTGAAACTGGAGTAAAATAAGTTTGGTTAAATACTAGGTATACATTTTACATAGCAATTTCCCCCAGCCTCGCATTTTCCAGGTAAATGGAATAAAAAAAAACGTCATCTTTCCATCTTTCCCCCTTCCTCCCTCCCTCTCTCTTTCTATGCATGCTATGCATGTACCTGAAGTCAGAAAGAATCACGAGCAATTTAAGCTATAATGAAAGTCTTTTTGGAAGCCACATCTTCGCCTTTTATGGATATTCATCCGCTCTCCTGTCATTTACAAATGGAGTTTGCAACCCAAACTCACCATTCTTTGGTGGTCAGATCCCATTCAAGGACCAGCTTCACGTGAACGGGGCCGCCAGGACCTCCAAATTGCAGCGCTCTGTAAAAAAAGAAAGCTGTTAGATGCACGCGGAGGAGGGGGTGATGGTGGTAATACCACCAGTTCTTGAAGAGCAGCCTCAAGCGATGTGATTCAAATAAATGATTCATTAAAGCTTGGAGAATTTCACGAGCCATGGAAAAATTGTGAGTCAATCACAGCGGAGGCTGATGGGAAGCCTCAAGATATATGGGAACCCAGAGATACCCCTAATAAACATATTCCAGGCCTATGCATGACTTCTTGGGCTCCCATTAGACTTACAAATCAGGAAGCTGTACAGGGTTTTTTCCCCCCGCGTTTCATTGTTTATATTTAAAGATATTTTTTTTACATAAAAAGATATACAAGTAGTCCTCCACTTACGATAGTTCACTTAGTGACTGTTTGAAGTTACAACAGCACTGAAAAAAGTGACTTATGACCGTTTTTCACACTTACGACGGGTGCAGCATCCCCATGATCACGTGATTTACATTCGGATGCTTAACAACTGATTCACATTTACGACGGTTGCAGTTTCCCAGGGTCATGTGATCATCTGACAAGCAAAGTCAATGGGGAAACCAGATTCGCTTAACAACGGGGTCAACAACTCATTTAACAACTGCAGTGATTCACTTAAGAAATGGGGCTGGAAAAGTCATAAAATGGGACAAACTCGCTTAACAAATATTTCACTTAGCAACATAAATTTTGGGCTCAATTGTGATCATGACTTGAGGACTATCTGTACAGTCTTCACTTAGCAACCGGTCACTTAGCGACTGTTCAAAGTTATGACCGAACTTCCCCACTCTACATGCAAAGCGGTTGTGGGATCTGGTGGTGGTACACAGCTCCTTGAAGTCCCATGATCACATTTGGGTGCTTGGCAACCGGTTTTATAGCTGGTTGCAGTCTTGCGCGGTCATGTGACTGCAGCTTAAGATTTTTTTGCAGGTTTTAGTCCACCTTCTGGCAAAAAACCACCCATGGTAATGAACAGTTAATGACAGTTAATAACTGCTTAATGACAGTTATATTTGTTTAACAACTGCCCCATTCACTAGATGACCTGCTATGTTCACTTAACCACCACAAAAAGAGTTTTAAAAACGGTCATGTGGCACCTTGATTTATGACAGAAATCACGGGCTCCACTCTGGTTGTAAGTCGAGGACTACCTGAAATGACGCTAAAGCAGAGCCTGCTATCCTTGAACTCCGCAACATCTCTTTGACTAATACACCAAAGGCATTGGCTCCAACCACAGAGGAGAGCCAGTTTTGCCTAGCTGTCAGCAGGGGGCAGACTCCTCCCACAGAAGAGTTCATTCATCATCTACATTTGTAATCGTCATAATAAAAATCCTCCCCAAGAAGTTGGGCTGCACACATGCTAGTAGTTAGAGAAACCCAGGAATCAAGGAGTCAAATGATGTCCCCCATGCTGGTCCCTTTTTCAGATCCCGAATGCAAAATGCAATAGTCTTAACTGCTCTTCCCCCTGCCTTAAAATAAAGAGAAGCAGGCTAGAATCCAGAAGGCTTGAGTTCTAATTCTGCCTTAGGCACAAAACCAATTGAGTGATTCTGGTCCAGTCACTCTTTCTCAGCCCCTGAAAAGAGGCAATGGCAACCATTTCCAAAATCTTGCCAAGAAAACTGCAGGGACTTGTTCAGGCAGTCCTCAGGAGTCAACACAGATTTGAAGACACACACACACACACACACACACTGATGCATAAAGTACATCTAAGGGAACTCCATGCATTCATTTCCCCAATTCCTTTCCAGAAGCTCCTTGGCACCATTTCCATCTTTTTGTATAAAAGAAAAGATTCTGTTTTTATAAGCAAATGAACAACCAACAACAATACAGAGAAAATCGTGCCTGACATTGTGGTTTGCGTGCGTGTGCATGCACCTGTGCGTTGGGATTACTGGCTGAGAGGTAAATCCCATTTTATTTGTCCCTTGTACGTTCTGCTCCAATAGGCAAAACAAACATTTCTCAAACATTCTGCTTTTTTAACTGTAATACTCTTCAAAGCCGGGTTGTTGTCTTGTTAAGTGTAAAGTGACAAACACATTAAGACTATACAGATGCTATCTGGCTACTCCTCTCAGTAGGAAGGGGAAGGTAAGTGTACTGGGCAGTAGCTCCTGAGATATGGACAGGCAGTGCTATATTGGCAAATGGCTTTGCCTATATCCATTAAGCCAGCTACTGCCTTTGGATGCAGTGGACAATACTAATTCATTACTAACGTTGAAAATCAAACGTCACAGCAAGAGAGTACAGAACAGCATAGTGAGAAGACTTGGAATAGATTTGGAGAATTACATGCGGTACCTGAGTAGAAAGGAAAATTTGGGTGCTGCCTTACAACTACAGAACCTTTTGTCCCCTTGGACATGATCCTTTGAACATGATTGCAGTGTTCCAATATTTGAGGGGCTGCCAACAAATAAGAAGTTTTCCAAAGCACCAGAAGGTAGGACAAGAAACAGTGGATGGACACTAATCAAGGAGAAAAGCAACCTGGAATTAAGGAAAAATTTCCTAACAGTGAGAACAATTAAACCAGTGGAAAGGCTTGCCTTCTTGAAGTTGTGGGTGTTTCATCACTGGAGGTTTTTAAGAAGAGATTGGGCAGCCACTTGTCTGGAATGGCATATGGCCGTAATGGCAAACCTATAGCATGCCTGCCAGAGGAGGCACACAGAGCCCTCTCTGTGAACATGTGAGCCATCGCCCCAATTCAGCTCCACCGCGCATGCGTGCACGCCTACCGCTGGTCAGCTGGTCTTCAGGTCTTTGCCCCGCATGTGTGAGGGGTGCGTGCGGGGGCCTGCACGCATGTGCACGGAGTGGGGCACATGCAGGGGCGCACACGCATATGGGGCATGGGGCGCAGCCATGGGGGGTGGAGTACATGTGGGGGAACTGCACATGCATTGCATTTTGGGGGTTCGTGCATGCTTTGGGCACTCAGTCCAGAAAAGGTTAGCCATCACTGGCATAGGGTTTCCTGCTTGAGCAGGGGAATTGGCCTAGGGAAGACCTCCAAGGTCCCTTCCAACTCTGTTCTTGTGTTATTCCCCTAATCTTGCCAAAACTCAGCTTGAATATTTTTTCGTATATTACTATTTTTATTTATTCACTTATTTGATTTTTACAGCACCCATCTCAGCACCCATCTCAGCAACTGAGTGATGTATATCATATATTCTAGTTGAACTGATAAAAGGAGGCTCTTAACATCCTGTTTTTGCATATTTATGTTTATGATGTATTTGAATGGAGAATTTTGGTTATACAAGAAGACAACATAGTTTGAAAGTGAATACATTGGTATTAATCATTTATAAACAAAATGTCTTCTCCCATAA
Source organism: Sibynophis collaris (assembly GCA_036250565.1). Lineage (NCBI taxonomy): Eukaryota > Metazoa > Chordata > Lepidosauria > Squamata > Sibynophiidae > Sibynophis > Sibynophis collaris. The sequence goes on from JANHFK010004345.1 coordinate 109,562, forward strand.
TGCAGAAGATTCTTTTTGATGCTTAGACAGAAAGAGAAGGAAGGAAGAGGAATTGGACAAATTAAAAAAGGCTCAGAAAAAGAAGATGCTTTCTGGCAGGAAACAATTTAGGTAGGATTCTCATTCCTAAACTTTGATTACAGGCTCTTTTTAGTCATTAATTTCTAGCGCTTTGCCTTCCTTACCTGTCCACAGCGGGATGATACAGTGGCCATCTGTCTTGAGGAGAGAGATAGCTGCACAGAGAAGACCCTCCAACCACTCGTACCTGGAACAGACTCCCACTAGCCTGAAAGAAAAATGAAGATAATGAGCCATGAAAATATCATGTTCTTTTCTCCTTACGGAAGGCATTTCTCAAATTAGAAGCTTAGGTCATGGACAAGAAGAACAAGGACTATAGCATTTTAAGAAAGAGCTGCGGTTAACCTCACGCTAAGCATCTTTTAATGAGCCGAACAAGATTATTCCAGGAGATACTTAAATACTGTTATACTTTGATGTAGTAAACACAGACTGTTTCTCTAGAAAGCTGTATTTTTTGACTAATGCAATGTTCATTTTTCTAAGCTGGAAACGTTTAAGCTAGTTTCCAACAATGTAAAGAGGCACCAAAACTTTCCTTACAAATTATATGATACCAAAACACATTGAAATTTTTTTTTTAAAGTAGTGAACTGTGGTTTGATCATACAAAGTGAGCGATACTGTTTGAAGCCATGAGTCAAACTATAAATGCAGTGACTCCATTTCCAATTTTTATGATTCGTAGCACCCCTCTTAGGCTTTAGGCAAAAGGGGTCTTTCTTCAGCTCAGTTACTCAATGTTTTTCCCCCTCAATAAGTCCAGTTGTGAAATATTGCTGAAGGGACACCCTCGAGTCATGCCTGCATCTAAGGATCTTTAAGAACCAGACAATGCTTTTTCTTACTGAGAAACAATTCACACTTAGCATCAAAAGTAGACAGAGCATTCAGTTGATCCAGAGTAAAGCAAATACAAGACAGATACTGCCTTGCCTCCTTGTCCAATGATGTCCATCAGCAGATATTTGTATTTCCTTCTAGATCAATTCCATTTGATGCAGGAGGATATTTTTGGGAAGTGGCCAAACACATTCCTGCCATTGGATTGACTCTTTCGACACTGATGAGTTCTTTGCAAAGAACCAACACTCACTTAAAGCCACTTTTTTGCTCCATATATATCAAATAGTGTTCACTAATTAAGAGCCCCATGGCACAGTGGTTAAAGTATGGTATTGCAGGCAAACTCTGCTCACAGCCTGGAGTTCGATCCTGATGGTGCTCAAGTTTGACTCAACCTTCCATCCTTCCAAGGTCGGTAAAATGCAAATCCAGATTGTTGGGGGCATTATGCTGACATGTGTAAACCTCTCATAGAGTGTTGTAAAGCAGAATAGAACAGTATTTAAGCCTAAATGCTAATCAGTTAGAATAATATTTTTTGATCAATCGTGCCTGATTCTCTGAGACTGCATGGACAAGTTCCTGCAGTTTTCTTAGCAAAGTTTTCAGAAGCGGTTTGCCATTGCCTCCTTCCTAGGGCTGAGAGAAAGTGACCGGTCCAAGATCAGCCATTTGGCTTCATGCCCAAGGTAGAACTAGAACTCACAGTCTCCTGGTTTCTAGTTTGATGCCTAAAACCACTACACCAAACTGGCTCTCAAACTCTCAAAGGTATTAAGCTAAGTAAAAGATATAACATAAAAGCAAGCTCAACACTAGGTCTCTGTGGATAAAACTATCCTGAACACAAAATGTAATCAGTGGTCCATGAACATGAATTTTCATGAACTTTAACAAGTATTTTAAATAATTTGTCCTTTCATACAAGTAAGATTGATTGATTGATTCATTTATAGAATTTATTTGGCCATTTATCTCATTTAATGATCCTACGTGGGTCTGAACATAATCAACAAAGCAGAGATAGAAAAAAACCCACCCTCAAAGATATTTTAAAAGTAGTGAAAGATTGAAACCTTTGCCACATTTTAGTACATGTTTATAATTTTCCCCATTTCTGTACAAATATAGAAGTTTGTGTAGAAGTAAAATCAATTATTTTAAAACAAAGAACGTGAGCCTGCTGATAATAAAGTAAGTTACATGTTCATGATAGCAGATGGACTCAGAGTAGCATCACATTCCCACCTGGCCCTGGTTCCTTCAGAAAAATGGTTTTACAATTCATCCCCTTCTCCCTAGTGCAATTGCAATTTACCCATCATCATACAAATGGACTAATTTACTCTGCCCTCTCTTCCCATAATGCTTTTTTTTTTTTTTTGCCACATCCGATTAGCCAATACATTCTGAATTTCAATATGTTTTGTGTCCAGCTCCCTCATCTTCTTGATAGAGACAGTAATGTAGTCTGATGAGAAGGCAAATGTGAATCCATTATCCTAACAGCATTCAGATTGTAATCCACCATTCCCATACAGATTTCAGGAAGACTGTTAAATACCAACACACATGCTTCATGAATTTAGGACATGAGTAGAGGTTAACTAGCAACCTGCTTTTTCCAGCTCTTATCCATCTCACAATAATTCTATCAGAGATAGCTGGTTATCACTTCAGGGACTAATTAAATTCACACTCTAGTTGGAGCTAAAGATGAAATGGTATTACCCGGTTACATATATTTTAATTAACACATTTCTATGCACAGAATGTTATATATGATACTGGAATGGATTTCTTCTGCCCCTGGATTCAAGTAATTTCAATAACCAAGGATACAGCTAATAGATGAATGCTTCCTCCCTCAAAGTCAGAAAAAGTTAAGCTGAATATGTGGCAATCATTTACATGACCACCCAGCTTTTCCTATAACATAGCTAAGTGGACCATGGAGAAAAATCTTTCTGATACAAAAGAAAAAGAAATCTTGAGGGACCACTAGAGCCCCAAAATAACCTAACACATCTCCTCTGGACTTAGTAATGATCCTGCTTTGTACTTTCTTCTTCTATCCTGAAGCTTTATCGCTGGGTAGCCTTCTCTTAAGAGGAGAGAATCTGTTCAGGAGATTAGAAATGTCAAGGAAGATTCAATTGCAAATAATGCCACCAAAGATGAAGATAGGAGTTCCTCTCTTTTAGACTCTTCTTGAATTAATGAACTGAAATTCTTAGCATCAGCATTATGGGCTGTTAGAAGCAAGAAACTACTATGAATTACAATACATTTGCCAAAGGCTCTCTGATGAACAGCTAATCTTTAGTATAGGGGACCCAAACATATGGGCATTTACTAGAAAGACAGATGTTATATTTCCCCAGGGAGAACAGAGCAAAACCACGTTAAGAGCTACAAGTTTTCCAGGTCATTTCCTGTAGATGACTTTGCAGATAAGTCAGGAGGCTAAAAGTATTCCTCAATAAGAGCTGGAGATCCTCTATTGGGGCATTAGTAAGAACAATAACATCTTGAAACAGAGTGTGCATATGTGTGTGTTTGTGTGGTGTATGTACATTAATGCAAATTCCTCAAACTAAAGGAATAACATTGAAGTCCTTGTCCAGAATACCTTCCCCGACTCCAGCTATGTTGGGTTGGGAATTCTAGGAATCTAGTACCCGGGCAATGAGCACAGGCGTCCCTCAGGGCTGTGTGCTCTCTCTGTTGCTTTTTTCTCTCTATACCAATGACTGTATCTCAAAGAAACCCTCTGTTAAAGTATTGAAGTTTGCAGATGATACAATGGTCATTGGCCTCAATCAAGATGGTGATACGTCTGCATATAGACAGAGGGTTGTACAACTGGTCCTATAGTGCAACTGTAACAATCTGGAGCTGAATACTCTTACAACTGTAGAGATGAGAGTGGCCTTTAGGAAGAGCCCTTCTATTTTACCACCTGTTACCATATTAGGTAGTATCAACAGTAAGAGTCCTTCAAATATTGGGGTTCTACAATTTCCTAGGACTTGAAATGGACACTTAACATTAGAAACATCACTAAAAAGGCACAACAAAGAATGTTCTTTCTGCATCAACTCAGAAAGTTCAGACTGCCCCTGATACAGTTTTACAAAGGAACTATAGAGTCTGTCATATGTTGGTCTCTAACTCTCTGGTTTGATACAGCAACCAAACAGGACAAGAACAGACTCCAAAGGATCATTAAGACTGTACAAAGAATAATTGCAACCAACTTGCCTTCCACAGAAGACCTGTATAATGTGTGGGTCAGAAGGAGGGCCAAGAAGACCCTTCATATCCTGGACATAAGCTGTTTCAACTCTTACCCTCAGGATGGCACTACAGGGCATTGCAGGCCACAAGAACTAGACACAGGGACAGTTTTTCCCTTCAGGCCAGCCCTTGGTTGAACATCTAATTCTCAAAGTGCTGTCAAAAGTTTATGTATATTTGCCAAAATAGTACAGCTGTAGCATTACTATTATCCTTCTTATTCTTATTCTTATTTTCCCCTCCAATTGGTATTATTACTACGATTATCATTATTCTGCCGGTTTGCATGTACACCGAGAGCTTCTATATCAGAGGCAAACTCCTTGTGTGTCCAACACTTGACCAATTAAAGATTGTATTGCATTGCATTGCATTGTATTCTTGGCTATATTAAATACAACTAACTCTTGTATCAAGGGTTTAATTTTTTTTAAAAACGCAGATAATGAAAATTTCCTGCTAAGAAAATATTAGTTTCCAGAATCTCTTTTATGTTATGCAAACTGGAGTCTGACTGGTTAAGTTGCACATACCATATTTTTTCTTCTTGACCCTAAGAGGAAACAAGCTGTCAGGCAAGGCATGTAAATTTTACCCCTGCCCACTAGAAATCCAGCATGTCACCCAATATTTAACTCTGCTTAAGATATTTAATGAAACATTGTTGGCACATTGCTCTCACCATAAGGATAAAAATCTTAGGCTGACATTTTCAGGAGGCTCTTTCCCCCTGCTTTTATTTCACAATGATAGATTGTCCCTAGTTTCAGGCATTCCTAAAAGACCCCCTTAAGGGATTTCTTTCCACATCTCAGATGGAGTATCAGAGAAGTCTAGGCAAAGTCACTTGCTACTTGCTTTCTCTGGGCTTCTCTACATTTATGCCAAGGCCTCACTGTAGCCAGGCATACCCATTTGCCTTCAAATGACCAGCTGGTATTGCTAGCTAGGCTTCTAAATATCCCTGGATAGCAATGAAAGCAGCAGAGGGCCACAGAGTTAATTAAATACTTCCATATTTTAATTAAACCAATTTAATGAAATGCGTGCTTTAGAATCATGCATCCAGGAAAAAAAATCTGTGCTAAGTTACAAAGGGGCTTGTTAAACATCTTACCTAGATGGTGGAAATACAAACATAAGGGATGAGGGAGTGATAGAGAGTTGCTAAAACACAGGGAATATCCAATAATGTTCCTACCAGAAGAAGGTTACCTCAGTGATCGAATCAACTCTACAACGCAGAACTCTAAGAGAACATAGAAACTTAACAAATGCTATGGAGGAACAGACTAGGGATCTCTCTAACCCAACTTCCTGCTTATAATAGTGGCCAGAGAGAGATGCTTCTTGCAAGATGCAAAGTGGCACCTGACTGGAGTAGTTCACTTTCATTATTTCCTACAGCAACCAGATTTAATTGCATGCATATTCTAAACGTTAAGTTTTTATAAAGTTATTACAACTAGAGTCCTTGGTATTTACCAATGATTTATCTGGATCCCTTTAAATCACCCATCTACGGAGTAACCATTACTGTATATTATAAAAGCACATTCAGCTAATTAAATTTGTACAAGGGACAAATACTTCCTTTCTCTATTCTCAATCTATTGCCAGATATTTGCTACTCAACTTATAAAGAAATTAATACAGACCTTGTTATAGATACTACCTGATTAAGGTATGTTGAGAACACAACCATCTAACTTTAATGGCAGACAGCCAATTAACCTAATCTGGCCTCAAAAGGAGATTTTAAGATTCCAAAATGTTATGGGGGAGGATTTCCCCACAATAACCTTTTAGAGTAGATTGCACTGTGAGGCTAAGATGTCAAAGGAAGATGTCCAAGCCGTTTTTGGCAAAAATGGGGCATGCAGAGGGTTTGGGAGACCTGCAGGGCTGTTTTTTGCAAAAACATTGGCGGTTTTTCCCTCTCCAGCCCCCAGGAGACTCCGCAGGCCTCCCAAAGCCTCTGTGCACCCCATTTTTGCCCTCCCCAGCCCACAGAAGCACT
>JANHFK010004346.1:72003-93481 GCA_036250565.1 Sibynophis collaris
GGAGGTGAGGACCAGTTCGGGGGCGGGGCCAAACCAGTGCCCAATGATCACTACCGGTTCTAGAGAACCGGAAAGAACCGGTAGGAACCCACCACTGCCCAGACCTGAAGACCAGCTGGCTGGCGGCAAGCACATGCACATGTGCAGCGAAGCTGGGCTGGGGCGATAGTTGACATGCCCACAGAGAGGACTCTGCATGCCACCTGTGGCACGCATGCCATAGGTTCACCATCACGGGTATAGGGTTTGCTCAGTAGGATCCTTAAGGGTCAGAATGCTGGCTAGATAATTTTGGAAGATGAAATACATACATCTTAAAGTTTGTGAAGTTGTGAGACCTCGCTTTGTGGGAATCACAACGTGGTTCGAAAGCTGTAGTTATTTACAGGACCTTTCTACCAAAAAAATCAGAAGTCTGGTAGTACTTTCTCCAACCAATAAAATGTTAATCAAAAGCTTAAACTTTCATGAGCAGCAACTAAAACAAATATGTCAGAAAAGGGTCTTCCAGATTCCTGATTTGCTGCCTGAGAATAATTGAGCTCTGCTCTGACAATGTTTATATATTTACAGTGAAGAGCCTTTAATGTGTTGTCCTTTATTATGGAGAATGAGCAAGTCAGTTGAAAACTGGAACCACACAGATTGGTGTCAGAACAGACCAAGAAAAGAAATAGAAGCACAGAGTCCCTCTGCTAACTCTCTCTACAATGAATCACCCCTAGTTGTCAATATGTTTGTAGCACCAAAAAGAAGGTTGCACAAAACTGAAAGATGCCCTCTTTCCCCACAGTATTACATCAAACGTTGACCTTCGGTGCTATCATTTGGCTCCTGATGCACTCCCAAACCAGCATCGCTCAAGGGACGGGTGCAGTTGCTTGCTGAGCTGAAGAGACAACATGACTGCTCTACCTCTATTTTGGAGTTTTTACCCGGGTTAGATTTCCTGTTCCTGGTGATACCCCAACTGGGTGTTTTGTTAGAGTAGAAGAAAAGGATTTTCTGTTACTTGGTTTTTCAGAAAAGAGAGTTGCTATTTTGCCTACTTAGCAAGTAGTCCCCAGAGAGATTTTGTCATTTGTCACACTCCAGCCCTCTATTTGATAGAGGGAGAGGTTTCTCTAGAAGAGATGGTGCAATGCTTTTCCGCAAGGAATATCACAGAAGATGCAATGCAGTCATATTCTAGGCATTCCCCTCCCATCCTCTACTAATTCATTTCTTTTCTTCCACAGAACAATCCTTTACTGAGAAAAGATGGGAGTAGATACCTAGTGGTGTTTGGCTGAAGGTTTATCCATGCCACCTACTTTGATTGACCCAAAAACTCTTTTTGGAAAGCAGAAATGGACATCGGCCTTTACCCTTACTTTCCCACCACACATTTGATCTCCAGTGCATTTTCCTGATGTGGTCTGAAAAAAGCCTCTTTCTCTTTCTCTTCTGTTGCCTCAAATGCTCTGTCCATACAGATTTCCTTACATCCAGAAGATCATTCAATGCTTTGCAAAGGAAGAAGCAAATCTCAGATGAAATCATGGATGTATGTATGTATGTTTGTTCAAGCATAACTCTGGAATGCCTTGAGCAATTCCAACGAAACTTGGTACACAGATGACTTACCCTCTGGAGACAAACACTGTGGGGGGTAAGACATCCCTAACACCCCTCAGTGTATGTGTGTGTGTGTGTGTGTGTGTGTGTTCCAGCATAACAGCATAATGCCACGAGCAATTTCAACCAAACTTGGTGCACAGATGACTTACCCTCTGGAGCAGAGGTCACCAACCGGTAGTCCACAGACCACTGATGGTCCTCTAGAAAATTTTGGTGGTCTGTCGTGTATCCAGGTAGAGGAGCTGCTCCAGGATGAACAGTCCTGTGACTAGAGCTCTGAAATATGGAGCCGGCCAGGCAGTTTGTGGTGGGGCTGGAAATTTCCACCGTAGAGGGAGATTTGTGCAACTTGCAACTTTGCAGGAGGTGCAATATGCAAGGAGTAGCACAGCCCTTACTGGCTGGAAATAGGTAATGGTGTTGTTGTGGCAAGGGGTGGTAGGGGTGGCGGCGCAGGTGGGTTGAAGCAACCGGTTTTTCCATGGCTCTTTCATCCCCCTGCTATGCTTTCCTGTCAGCTGAACCCACCACTGACTGGCCGGACCCTTGCTCTCCCCTCCCATTCACTCCTCGCCTGACCTGAGAAGGGAAGGGAGGGGGATGGAGATTTGCTCCATATTCCAGAGTGGCAGCTGAAGCTTCATCTCTTGCTGGGTTTCACAGGCATTTCTTCTTTGTTGGTGCTGCGCGACCTGGAAATGCCCAACTTCCTTTCCACCCCAAGACACTTGCTGGCCCATAAGATGAGAGAGAGAGAGAGAAAGAGAGAGAGAGAGAGAGAGAGAAAGAGATGAGCGAGAGAGAGAGATACTGAGAGAAAGAATGAGATGACAGAGAGAGAAAGAGAGAGATATTGAGAGATGAGAGATACTGAAAAGAGATGAGAGAGAGACGACAGAGAGATACTGAGAGAAAGAAAGAGATGAGAGAGAGAAAAGAGACAGAGAGAGAGAGAGAGAGAGAGAGAGAGAGAGAGAGAGGAAGAGAGAGATGAGAGATCCCGGTGTTTTGTTTTCTGTGGGAAATGGGTCCAAATGGTTCTTTCAGTGTTTAAGGTTGCAGAAGCACTAGGAGTCCAGGCGCTTCAGCGATCGGCACACTGGATTCATATTAGCGGCCCGCGGGATTTAAAATTATGAATTTAGTGGTACCTGAGGTCCGAAAGGTTGGTGACCCCTGCTCTGGAGATAAACTGGTAATTTTTGATGAGCACACAGTGTGATAAAAAGCATACAAAGTAAAATCACAGTATATCATTGTAAGAGGTTATCTTGGTGCCAGAAATGTCCTGATTTTAATGTAAGCAGAGATGCCCTTTCTTTCCTTTTCCAATAACTGGTTGTTGCTCTAACATTTATGTGAACTTTGCTCTACATCTACTGGAAAAGAAAAGAAAGGGGAAATGTTGCTAATTTTTGAGGCCTGGTGAAGTAGGATGGGAGGTTTTCTCTATTCTTTTTTTCAGGAAATAAAAAAGAAGCAAATAATTGGCTCTTAATCTTGTTCTGAGGCACAGCAGGATGGAAAGTGTATCCCTGGGCCTATACCTTCTGCTTTTATCATGTGTAGTTATTTCGAATGAATATAATATATTGTATACTTATTGGGAAATCTCATCTAACCTAATCTTAATCTTAATCTAATCCAATCTAACAGAATATCTAGTTTGTTATATATTAAATTCTATAGCTGAATTTGTAGTTCAAAAGGAAGGAAATCCGGTGGATAGCCAATCTGAAAAACGAGTGACTGCATTTCTGTTTTCAGATATGGAGTGTTGAATGAAATTATATCTAACAGGACAGAGGGGACAACAGAGTTTCTTCTGATTCTTGGCTGGCCTCATTCATCACCGAGCAAACTGCTGAGTAAATTCCCAATTTTAATCTTATCTTGCTGGGCCAGTAGAATTGGTTCCAATATCTGAAGCCATGGTTATCTTTACAGCATAGCAAAATGTGGGGATGATTTGTTCCTGATTGTAAATAGAAGTAAAACAAAACTGCAAGGGTGCAAAGGGGAGGGAATAGGATATAATTTAAGGTATTCTTTCAATAGTAGACGAATTATTAAAAGCACGCCCGTTGCCTAAAACAGAAATGTTAACCTCTCAATGGCTTTCTTCTGGACTTAGCAGTGAGTGGGGATTTCTTTTCTGGAAGAACGTAGTTCTAAAATGAAAGGAAGACTATTCCAATCAAATGATGCTAAAATCTGGAAGAGGATAGTTATGATGATCAGGTTAAGGAGAGTCATAGAATTACTAGGATGCCTGGAAGTAATATTGGATATAAATTATAATCTAGCTAAGCACCCTGCCCGAGGCAGAGATCCACTAATACCACTAATACAGCATTGCTGACATAGATACCTCTAACTCTATTCTGTCACTGGTGCATGGCTTTATCATTTCCTACAGTGTGCAGTTGAGGAATTTTGGGAATTGAAGTCCACTTTTATGGAAGCAGGCTTAGTTTTAGGCACAGAATAAGAGTTGGAAGGAGCCTTGGAAGTCTTCTAGTCCAACTCCCTGCTCAAGCAGGAGTCCTTCTACCATTTCAGACAAATGGTTGTCCAATCTTTTCTTAAAAACCTCCAGTGATGGGCACCCACATATTTCTGAAGTTTACTTTAGTTTCAGGTTCTATTATTCTGATACTTGACAGAATTAAGCAATTCTTATCCCTTCCAAATAGGACATAGAGTGTCTATTCCCACTGTGATGCCTCCCTATGCTAGAATGAACTTCTGAGCTCAGAAATCTTAATTCTGGGAAGCTTCCTTTGACAAATGTAATTTCAAAGGCACAATAGAATGATTTATATTTCAAGATTGCTTCCCTTTAGTACCCATGAATTATAGCAACTAGTTCCTGATTCAGGATAAAAAAAAGTAGAAGTAAATGGTAAACTTCCATTAGAGAAGCCCTTCTATGTGTGGCAAAGAGAAATGCGAGTGATCATTTGTAACTAGTGTCTATACAAATGCCAGGCCGGTGAAAGTGTTATGAACAAAACACTAAATTTGTATGGAATTAAGAGAGAGGAAGATTGATTGCAAATACTTTAACTGCCCTTATTCCAGATGAAAATGCACTAGTTAAGCTGAAGACTAAAGAAAAAAGTCAAGGGGAGCATTTCCTTCAATGAAAGAAAGCCTGCTTCGATTGGCTGCCAAAGAACCGGCCAAGACAGTACAGAATTTCAATGCTTTTCATTATTCGGGCAAATGACAGCAGGGTTATGGATCAGAAATGGAAATGAAGTTTTTTTTTTAAATCCAGAAAATCGTATCTTCATGAAGGACTAACAAGAATGCATCATTTTACAAAGGAGAGCGAGTGTTTACCATGTGAGTGCTAACATAATGCCTGAAAAGGCCTATCATGGGATATTATCCACAGTCTTGTAATCTGCAGTTTTGTGGATCTCTTCTTGGTAAATATAAACACATCATTTATGATGTAAGTTTTTTGAGCCTCGGCAGGTTTTGGTCTGTGTTTCTATTCTTCTTATGCAGAAACATGCATCTATCCTCACTTTCACATTTCCAAGGTATCCCAGTAACACTCTCACCTTGTATTTTGTTCTACCCATTACTTCCTTTGCTTACAAATACACAATAAAATACAATGGGAGAGAATATCTAAGGTGGCCAAGGCACCAGATCTTTATTTCTGCGCTTTTTTTTTCTACTGTTCTTTTCGGTGAATTTGGATTATTTTTCAGTCATTTTTAATAGCTTTTTTAATAGCTCAGGCACTTAATCCCCCAGTGCTCACCCACCACTTCTGCTCGCCATATTCTATACTATAATTGTACAGTAGGATATATCTAAATCTACCTGTATTCAGCTAATTTTTCAGAATCCAAGAATTTGCCTCAGTATTGTAGATTGTATCTTGAGATAACAGTGCAGCCGATTCTCTGAACTTGAATTAATTGTACCTAACAACATTTGGGATGTAAATGTGTGTTTTTGCACTTGAGACATTCCTAATTGCAATTCTGTTTAGGTAGTGAAGAGTTCTTAACACTGTAGGGCAGATGTTGTAGAAGAAGAGCCATGTTAGTCTATGGGGGCAAAAATCAGGAATCTGGTTGTACTTTTTGTGACTGACACATTTAATTAAAAGGCATATACTTTTGAGAGCTGCAGTTCATTTCTTTAGATATACTGAATGGTTAGACAGATGTAGAATTTCCATCAGTCTCTACCCACTCCATATCACAAAAAATGCTACCATGTTCCTAATATTTTTGCTGTAGGGTAAAGTCCCTGGATCTGCCATTTTGCTACAACCAGAATTAGATAAAAAGACTATGATATATTTGTAAAGCGACAATGATCTAAAAATACTCTAATTGTTTTTATCTCATCACAATATCCTAACCTACTTTTTTAGCTGGAGCACTAAAATCTCAACTGGTCATAATTCTGCATATATAACAAAGATAATTGCATGCATGTCATAAACTAAAGAACAACAAAGCCTTGTTAGCATTAGCAATTTTTTATTTTCCTTTTTGTTGCATAGGAAATGCAGTACTTGCTTCCAGTAATTGTATTGTAATGTGAGAGGGTGGTAGCACTAATGGTTGAATACAAGAGTTAAACTAATCCACACCAGCTCAAAAAAATTCTGCAGATTTAGTTGAAAAGAATGGATGCCCACAGTGATTCTCAACCAATTTCAAATTTTCACAGAACACAGTAAACCTAAAATGGTAACTATGAGGATCAATACAAGGATACTAGAGGCACAAAGGACCCGATTCATAAAAAAGTGGAAACACAGGGATATTAAAACAAGGATTAAGTGAATTTGCAGCAAATCTTCACATGAGAATGCATTGTTACGTAAGACGGAAAAATCAAATGTTTGATTGTTAGACCTGAGTAAGTGGACTGGTGAATGGCTAACTGTACAAAGAACCCAAGGGCAGGTATTATATCATAGATATTCTTATTTGCAGAATATTCCCACTACCATATTTTGCAAGCCTGGGGGGAAAAAAACCCTGCTAAACCTTTGGGCTGCCTTTTGCTAGCAGAATGTGAAGGATTGCCTTCTTAGATTCGTTACTTTATTCCATATTTGTTCTCTCCAAGATCACATGAACATAGAATCTCTCCTCAACTTGGGAATGGCCATTCCCACCCTATTGCCAGCTCTCCTGTCTATGCTACTCCCATTCCTTAGATCTGGACTCTTCCTGGTTTCTTTCTTTTAGAAAGGGGGAAAAAAAGGTTGATTCAAAGCATGGGTGAATTAGGATTGAGGACACCAGCAATTTAGTTCAGGGGCAGCTAACTTTGGGGGGGGGGTGTCAGAGGATACTTCTGATGTCTTGAAATATACCCTGAACACTCTGGCAGGATGTCCCATGAAATGGTCTTGTGCGTTCACAAAAGAGCGGCAACACTAGCAAAGCCAGATATGAAACTCTCATGAACCAACAAAACGCAAACAACTGAGATTGGACCATATCATCCTTTTTAAAGTTACACTGTTGAATCCTAGAAAAACTGGGTGGATCTGATCCTTGTTTCCTCAACTTGTTATGGTTTCCATCTGGGCCAAAGTGGCTTCCTTGTCAATTAATGTCATGCCAGGAGCAAAAGGCTTGGCTTTGCAGCATGCCTGCTTCCCCCCTAGAATGAAATAAAATAAAATAAAATCAGGAAATTTAGGGTGCAAAGAGAGATGTTGTCTGGCATAGACCAAATGAAACACCTCTGACATTGCATTAGGCAACGTTATGGAAAAAAGAACAAACTTTGCAAAATCTCGCCTATTTTTCTATAGCCAATGGAACGTTACTTCGCTCTGTGGAACGGTTCTCCAATCCGGTCTAGAGTGCATAAAAATGCTCTCCTTAAATCCTTATTATCTCACATTTTCCCTTGTCTACACCTTTAATATTTTCAAAGTATGGGACCAAGATTTCCTCTGCCTTTCTGCAATGCTCCGACAGCTTTGAAATAAAAGCAGTAGGCTGACTGAACATCTTGGAAAGAAAAAGAAAGCTATACCATTTGGACTGGGAGAAAAAAACCCACCCCCAACCTGAATACCAAAATCCTATGTTAATTCCTGGTGACCACTCATGAATCGGGCCCAAAGTTTATACAGAATTTTGACAAAAAGAAAAAGGGAAAAAAGAAGAAAAAAAAAAACCCAGCAGTGCACGGAAACTAAATAGCCATATGAGGTTTGGTTTTACAGTTCTTACACATTTCTGTTAAATGACGAAGTCTGCTGTGAAACAGGGTCAAGCATGGGTACCTGGTTTAAACACTGTCCATTAGGAAAACACTTTCAATGTCAGTTCCAAGTTTGAGAATTGTCGCTTCCACTGAAGTCTTATGTCTGATTTTTTTCTTCTGAGATAAGCGTTTAGAGTTCTTAGGCTGCTTAAGCAAAGAAAAGATACCACCAGGCATGGATTTCAAACCCCATACCTGCCCTCGAGAGTGAAAAATGCCCCCCACAAATAATACTGAATTGAATTTTAAGTTAAATGTGTATTTCCAAAATACTGAAAACACCCAAAATCAAGGAAAAACAGAATTGTGTTCTCAGTGAAATATCTTTAAACCTATCTGACAAGAACCAAATCAGAGAGAAAAAAAAGACTAACATAACTTTGAGTAATATTCATACAGCTCACTAAGCATTATGGAATAGCATGCATTAATATTGTTTGGTTATTTTACATCACCTATATCAGAAGGTTCTGACAGACAGCGAAGGCTACTGGTGTAGAAAAATCTTACTTCAGAAGAGCAATATAATACAGATTTCACAGGCACTACATTTTTAATATATCAGGTATTATGCTGGTTTTCTTATATTTCTTTCTGTCCTAAAGCTGGCATTTATAATAATGACCAAAAAGGCAAGGATTGAAGTAAACGGAAAGTAGATACCAAAGTTGATATATTTCTTTTTTTTTTCAGATTTATATTAGTGCATAGTTCTCATGCAGATAAACACTGCTATGCATTTACATTGTTGGAAAGCAGAGTGAATTGAGCCCAAGTTGTCACATTTTTGTAAATCATTTTGCCAGCCTGTAATAGCACCATGTAATGGATTTGCATTAAACATTAAATTGATTTCAGAATTGGTGACACAGTATTCACTACAGTTAAGTGCTATGGAATAGCTTCAATGTTACCTGCTATATATCAAAGCAATTTTCATCCCACTGTTTTTTTTTATTGGAAAAAATAAAAGGGAAATGGTACTCAATACTAATTAGACTATTGCACAGCCTTGGACTTGATGATGGCATAGCCGGGTTTTACTGTCCAACAGTAATACATGCATTGACTTCAAGACAAAATTGGCTTTGTAAGCTTGAATTTAATGGAAACCTTGCCTGGTAGGCAGAGTTTATTTCATGAGATTCTTCCCCAATAGATTGTATGAAAGATGAGTTTCTTTTAGGTGCCATTGAAGCTCTCCTTACATTTTCATCCCCATTGTGGTTTGCAATGTTTGTTCTATGGAGGCTTTCTACCAAAGTAAAACCATAAAAAGATATTTCCAGAGACACAATGCAAAGAATAATATTGACATTTTTTTTAAAATCACAAGGAAAAAAAAAAGATCAGCTTTATGCCATGTGTTGGATGGTGTTTTCCCACCCGCCTTTTTTCTCATGTGTGTATGTGTGTCTGTGTGTGCACAGTAAATTTAATACTGTTTCTACAAAACTGAAAACTATATGGAACAAAGAGAAGACATTGAAAGAAAAGTAGGTAGAGGGATTTTTGCATATTCCTCTGGGCTGACTGAATTCTGCGAAGATGAAAAAACAGTTCTATTCCTTTACTTGTCAACCTGAAAGAGAAGTCTGGAAACCCTCTTACAGAAAAGGTACACCCATGGCTGGTGCCCTTCTCAAATCAAGATTTTCCAGCCACATTTGTCTCTACATCTTATCTTCATGAGCAAACATGGGTCACTGACTATGCTGTCCTGGGAATAACAGGAACCATAGTCCTACGCTCTTGGAGAACATCAGGTTGGGAAAGATTGCATTGGGTTTCAAAAGAAATATATATATATATATAAAACACAATGAATAAATAATGCAATATCTCGGGGGTGTACAGGATGACAATAAGCTAAGCCCTATTTTGGAAAAGGGATCAAGAGAATAAAAAGTTCTGTTAGTCAAGAAAATTCAAGGAAAGAACTGCTGCTTCTATTTGGGATAAGGAGGAAAAAGGGTTGGTGTTGGGCATCTGGTCATTTTGAAAGAATGACATTGGGCAGAAAAGCTGTTTGTGCAAAGAATAAAAAGCAGTTTTGAATTGGGCAATGGGTATATTAATCTGATTCTGCAGCGTGTGATCCAGGATTATTTTTCTATTAAGGATTGCACCCCCCATGCAGTTGTCTCCCTTCAGATCTAAATTCTCCACTCTGCTTTGAGGAATAAAACTCTGTTCTCCACACCTGAACAGATTCAAACAGCTGCTATTGCATGACAATAAGATGAAACAAATGTTAATTTAGTGTCTTTAATACTTTACAGCTTCTGTTGGTAAACACCCTTGATCACATACCTAATGTTTAAAGCCTTTAAAAACAATTTGTTTCGTGTGATTCCAATCAGAATTCCCTAACTTTACCACCTTCAAACTTAATATGATAAAACACCTTCAAAAATACAGCATATCTGTAATGTCCATTTACAATGGTTTTTCAGTAGCCTATACTTCTCAAGCATAGGAATATGCTATACTATTGAGAGAAGGGAAAAAAAACTGTATTTAAATACATACAAAACAGGAAACAGGAAAGTTTTTAACTTAAATCCAGTTCCCAAAGGAAAAAAAAAAGCAATTCTATGAATGCTGCCTTTATAACGAACAATCAGAATTTCACTAAGCTAATTTGACAGAAATTTTCCTTATTTAAACAACATTACAAAAGTCCTGCATTATAAAATAGGGTAGAATAAATCAGTGTAATCAATAAAACTATACAACATACACATTACATAGCTTCTGCGTGGGCAGCTTTGATTCTCTCTCTTTCTGGCCATGACTATCACATGCTTACTAAAAACAACTAACTGCCCAAACTATTGCTTAGTTTGCTTTGTTTCTTTTTTTAAAAAAAGGGTGCAATTTTGTTGTATGTACAACCAATTTACTGGTAATACCTTGGCTTAGAGCAAGGTTCTGACAAAATGTTTGTCTAGGCTTTTTTTCCCCCTTCACTGTGAAGCACTGAAAGCTGCTAATTTTTTTTTATTTTTTAGTGCACATATGTCTTAATAAGGTAATGCCCTGCTAAGTGCTATAGGGAAGGCAAAGGATGCTGGCTAGTGGATGTGATACCATAATACTAACAATCACACAATACAACAGAGCAAATGACTACTCAACCACTTATTTGACATATATGAAAATCCAAAACATTTTTTTTCCTTAAATAGAGAATAACCAGTAAACAATTTTCAGAACTTGGAAGTTTAAAAACGTGCATATAAAAATGGGCATTTCATACTTTTTATTGAATGTGGTTTGATTGCAATCTGCTAATAAAAATGAGTGTGGAATTTGAAGAAAACGGGAGGTGGTTTTTTTTTTTTTTTTTAAGGCTTGCTTGTGAAAGGAAGAATTGAAAAACGAAAACTGCTTGAAGCAGGGTCCAGCTTAGTGCTTCACAGTTTGACTGCTTCTCTAAGAAGAGCCCTTCCTGCGTGTGCATTCAAAAATCACACACAAAAAAAGTACAAAGACAAACACCTAAAACACGCTGCTTCAAGTGCAGCACCGACTTTGGTCAAATTAAAAAAAAAAAGACTTAAAAGAAAATTAAGAATTGCTAAGCTTTTCTTCTACATGATATAAGCAGATATTGCATATTTTCATATATCTGGGGGAAAAAATAATAAAAATAAAAACGAACAAAAGGAAGACTCCAAAGAAAATGTAAAATGCAGCCACATCAAAAATACTGATATACTCTAGCATCTACAGATATCAGAATAGCACTGCCACTGACTGTACAGGACAAGAAAACACTACCCCTATCTGTGAAACAACTAACATTCTACTGTATTCTAAGATGCTGAAACTGACAATGGCAGACATAAAAGTCACATTTACAAAAAAGTGTCTCCAAATGCTTGACTAGGGGAAAAAAAATAATAACCCTTTCAATAGAGGAACATGTGCAACAATTCCACAAATAATCGCTATCCAGGGCAAGGCACATTGATATGGAATTATTATTATTATTATTTTGTTTCGTGCAAATCAAGAAAACAAAACAAAACAAAACAAAAAAATAGTTTTAGGGAAAAGATGAGGAGCAAAGTGTCTTCCCAAGAAATTCAGTTTACTTGATTGTATAGGACAGTAGTAGAAACCCTTCTGAAGGGCCGAACAAACATAGTTTAAAGGCAAGTGCCTGGATTAGGGATTACAATATTGTGTCTTAATGCACTCTACTTTACCCTACATTAACTATATAAAAATTAGTTACTAACACTAGAACATGCAGAGACTTTCTCTGGTTAGCTAGATTTGCCAACCAGAACGTATATATATGTATAATATAGGAAACCTTCTTAAAGTTGCATGGAAAGCAAAGGGGTGCTCCGCTGTCTGATAGGGGAAAAAAATCACTTGCATTTTTTTTGCTATTTTTCGCCGGTTTTTTTTTTTTTCATTTTTTTTTAACATAAGATACAGGACATTTGGGGTCCAAACTTTTTTTTTTTTTTTTTAAGCAAGTGCCCTCACTCTGAACTGGCATAAAATATAAATCCACATTTTGCTTCTCTACTGATATCTTTGCAGTCCAGAAAGAAAAGAAAAGAAACAGCCAGTTCAGGGACACAAGAGGCATTTTACTTTCTGGACAGCTATCTCTCTTATTATATTATAAGGACCGCAATCCAATGCAGGCTACAAAAATGCTTAAAGCTACTTTTTAAGCATGCCTTCCTCTGCATTAAATTGTGGCCAAGATATTTTAAGAAGTGATATACCCTATATTGCCGGAAACATGTATGATTTGTCAGAATTGTCATACTCTATTATAATTGACTTTTAGCTTATATAATGAACAGATATTATGATTTAATTTTAATTATGTGCTTTGATAACAGAAAATAATTAGCATTTAATGAAGATAACATATTGTGGTAAAAGCACCATTAAATTTTGTGTGTGAACGGTTTAAATTTCCTTCAGTTTTAAAGGGATACAAGTTTAACAATAAAAAACATAAAAAGCAAAAATAGCTCCCCCCATTTTTTTTTCTTGCAAGGCTGTTTTTTACCCCAATAATTTAGAGTCCTGGGGTGGAAGGACTTGGAAAACAAAAATAGAATTTTCAACAATCTCTATCTTACAAAGATATTTAGCTATCGAATGAAATTGCACTTTTTTCAATTCAAAATTCGATTGTTTTGATTGATTCCTGTCAGTTTCTATCAAAACAGACCAACTTCCCCATTTCCATATGAATTTCATGTCATTGTTGAAAATTGTCAAAAATGTTTCATGTTAAGTGCAGCATTAAATTTTTTTTCTTTTTTGTTTGACCTGTAGTAGGTTGATGGTTTATATTTCTTTGCCACTTGTGTGGAAAACCAACCTGTCAATAACCATCTTATGATTCATGTCGTATATTGAATTGCTGATTGCAAAATTAAAACAAAAATCCTGTTATGTTACAGAAAAGAACACGCCCCCACGACTGTCTTGTAAGTTCCATACTGAAGAACTCAGCTACTATAAAGTTATTTATGTGTAGCTCTTCGGATCTCTCAGTAAGTCTCACACTCGTATGGGAAATTAATCAGTAAAAAATACTGTAAAACAGTTAGGTGCTGTATGGAAAGGGTTACAATAGCAAGTCAGGAAGTAGCTAGCAGGCTCGCTCTGCTACCCAATGTCCCTAATTCTTATACTACCACTTGAAACACTTCAAAAATATGAAGCTCAAACATTTCCAGCACCATATGAGAAATTACGTCGGTCACTAAGGTGTTCTTTAAAAAAAACCTCAAACCAAACCAAAACCCCAACCCTCAAACTCCCTCCTCCCCCCACAATATTACGGCCTTTGATGCTCAATCATAACGTTTGCCGTCTCTGAGTAAGAGCAGTTGTTTGCTGTCAATCTCTGTCTGCTCTCCTTCCATGGACGTGAAGTAACAACACTGTTGTGTGGCTGCTTCCATGTTACAGAGTTGGGACGGGGGTCAGGTGGTCTGTCTGCTGGATGGTGGGAAGCTGTGAGTTTTATCCCAGGTACCAGGACTGCAAAGAAGACAAAGGGAAGCAGAATTATTGGTCTGCGAGAGAATTCTAACATAAATTCATTGACATGCTGTCAGCCCTGGAAGCCATCTTTTCTTTGGATCTTGGATGGATGGAAACGCTGCAAAAAGAAAACTGGGAATCATTTAATTTCATTGTTTTGGTGTAATTCACTGAAAATTGGGAAATGAACAATATTGAATGGACATACCAATATGAATTTATGTAATATGACAGCACAGGGGGTACTAAATAACTGCACACCCACAACTCATTAAAAAAGGCTAAAAGAAGAGATAAAGGGCCTTAAGGAGAGAGGATAAAGGATCAGGACAAGAACACCTAGTTTTTGCAGTGGTTTCCCATTGTTAGAAGTTTGTCAAATTGTTAACATCATCACAAAGTTGGTAATTGTAGTTTGACATAATTGACTAATAATTCTTCCTAAATATACTTCCTTGACATTTTTATCAGAGTCTAAACACAGATATATATATACTCTTGCAAGTGTTATCAAAGTTCACATTTATTTAGGATACATTTTGACCCAAAATATTATTTAAGTATGGCGTTGCATTTATTTTTCTATAATAATAACAAACATTGATTGCTAAAACAGTTCAGGACTAATATCCAATTATAAGCATGTTAAGGCACAACTATTCTGCCTTGGCTAATGGCTATTCTAATCTATAGCCGTTCAGAATCACCTTGTAGGGAGGTGGTGGCATAGAAATTTAATGAATGAATATAAAATAAATAAATGAAACTCTTTTGCAATAAAGGTTTCTATTTTAATGATCTGGTTTACATTTACACCTTTTGCACTGAAAGTCTATGAAACAAAAGGTGCAGAATTGTGTAAAGCATCTTAAACTCAGCTTCAAATTAAAACATGGAAGACAAGTCCTAAATTAAGAAACAATTGTTGATCTATACTAAATCTATGATAAAAAATAAAGAAGGTCAGATAAAATCAATTGTTTTATTATAGTAAACAAAAAGAATTATGCCATAATATAAATTACAATTCTTAACAAGTGCAGAATAGGCTTTAGTCTCAATAACTTCATTATAAGACATACAGGTTTATTTGAAATATGTACTGATGCTGATAATGTTAATTCATGAATGAGAATCTAATGATCTTGTCATGAATTATGAGATTATAAATTTCAAAATAACAAGGCCATGGAAAGTTTTGAGAAAGATTTGTAATTTTGAGACTTCCATCATTTTGGAACCAGCTGATCTGGGATAGTTTCACATTCATTAAAGTATATCTTTCAGAATAGGAGAAAAAATAGGTGATGAATGGTGGCTTACCAATAGCTAGAACTCTGTTGCATTTGAAAGTCTCTTGTTGGCTACAATAGTGACAAGGGTAACATGCCAGCAAATGTGCAAATAAATGTTTTTCCCAATAGCAATAATCATAACTGCCTGCTGTTGCAGTAAACAAAGTGAAGAAGGGCACCGTAAAATTTGTAAACAGTGTAAATATGGTTCCAAATAGGAACAGGATGTGATTTTGTCTTGAATCCAGGAGCTAAAAGGCATGAAGAAAAAACGAATTTTTACTGATGGGAAAATAAACCTCTGTAAATTTCTGCAGAGCTTCATGGATTCAGAAAGGGGGTGGTGGTGGAACAGCTTTACTTTGGTTTCAAATAAACTGCATATAATCAGAAATAAATTGAATCAGCTTCAAACATCAGCTGACAAATCCAGAGGTGATATCGAACTTCTTCAAAATCTTGGTGAAGATATGTCCTTTAGAATGGCATTGATTGACGGGAAAAATGAGTAAAAACCAAAGGACATTTTCTTCAGATAGCATTCTAAAAGTGGGACATTCCTAGAAATATTCTTTTCTTTCTAACTGAGATTGAGAAAACAGCTCACTTGTGGAGAATAGCAATGTAACATGTAAACTTAAATAACATGCGTATTTAAAAGTTGGCACTGGTATCAAGTTGTTAGCCAGTCTATGTTGCAAGTCTACACAAAGATAGCATCTCTACATGGAAATGGCTTTCTGAAAAACCATTCTCCATACATTTCATTGGAAGCATTTGTAACTGATGGCATCCAACAGGGTCTATGGTACTAGACTGGTATCCAACACTGAAACAGATTCCTTTTTTCTTTAAAGCAGATTTGGAGTTATAAATGGAGGAGAAAAAGGGGAAGTCTCATTGCTGGAACAGAGGTCTGGATGATTACAGTTTTCAATTGTCTTTTTCACCACATTAAGTCCCAAATAGCTGACATAGGATTTTATAAGATTCTACTCCAGTGGGTAAGACTGAACTGAATTATAGTCTAAGATCATCAACTATACATAGATCTCCCTGTTCTTTAACACGGTTTTTTTTTTCACCTAATGCCCATTTTACATTTCTTGAATTTCTGAACAATGACACATCGCAAAACAAGTACAAAACTTGTACAAAACACACAAAACAAGTACAAAACAGTACAAAACACACTGTACTTGTACCACTTCATTTTAAGAACAACAATAATTTATACTGATGTATTATTAATAATGTAAAACTCATGCTTCCTATCAAGGAGACAATACTTTCTAGAGATGAAAGCTGATTTGCAATTGTTACTGAGTCCACCAAGTAACCAAGTACTTATATTTAAATTGTACACAACAAAAAATGGGAAAGATGGCTGGCTTAAAGATTACATGGTTTAAGCTTTGGCAGAAAGTCACAAAGATACGTTAAATTGTTTTATTTAAAATATTTAACTGTAAAAGAGAATATGTATCGAGTATGTCAATATGTATACTTTAGTGTTCTTTTTTACTTTACAACTAGTTCTCTGGACATTTACAAAGTTAATATGTTTGCATCTACTATTGTTTCGCAGCATTCCTCAATAAATCAGATTGAAATTGGCTGAGATTGAATAGAAATCTATTTGTTTTGGAACTTTTTACACAAAAATTTCCTTGGGCGATTAAGGAATCTGCATTCATTATTTTGACGCAGATGTTACCTGCCAGATTAGTGTGAACATATTTTGAGAAAATTAATTCACTCAGTAAAGAGGAGTAAATAAATGTCTAGTTTCGTAAATATGGTCGGTGTGAATTATGGTTTATGCTATTGCCATCAGGAAAGCATTACACTTAAATACTTTGGTACTAAATATATTTTAATTTAAATTATCTTCATCTTCAAATAAAGATCCTTCCTAAACGAACCCAAGGTTTGGTTTCAATAATTAAATGTTTCCATGGTAGGTGTCTGTGCCACCTGCAAGAACTCTCTTATGCAGCAAAACAGGCATTTTTAACAGTGTGTTTGCAATGTGTCATTGTTCAGAAATTCAAGAAATGTAAAATAGGCATTAGGTAAAAAAAAACAAACGTGTTGTAGAACAGGGAGGTCTATGTACAATTGATGATCTTAGACTATAATTCAGTTCAGTCTTACCCACTTCAGAATCCATTTTACCCATTTTAGAATCAAGATGCAAAAAGTTGGACAACTTTCTAATTGTTAGGCAAACTATAGTCCAAACTTTCCTATCAAGAGGCTAAACCCTGCCATCCGGCTTGATTATGGATCTAATATAATGTTTACTTTAGAAGCTTTAAATAATTGATAGGGCTACTTAAATTTGGTCTGAGTACTTAGTTGCTGAAAAGTAGTATAGTGATTTGATTCTGAATCTGGACATCAATATGCCTGGGATCACTTAGGAACATGCGGTAAAAGACTTAAACTTAAACACTATTGCCGAAGACAGCCTGTATACACAGCCCCTCTTTTTTTTTAAGTGCTACACAATCCGCATTTTGGACAGCAGGAGGTGCCCTTTTCCATGCCACATTTTTTCTCCTCTGCTACTCACTGCATAACTTTTTTTTTTTTTAAAAAAAGAGTTCTGCAGTGCTTCTGCCCTCCTTAAAAAAAAAAAGAGGGTAAAACTTTCTTTGCCCATCTTACTATTCAGTGTGTGCCTTGCAGACAAGGTTACCCCAGAGCAGCTCTGTAATCCTTCACTGAAATAGGCTTTATTGATTGCTCTGGTCTATTGTTCCCTTTTCAAGTCCCCAAGTTCAAGTTCATCCTGGTGTTACATCATGTCTGGTTGCTAGGAGCAACCAGACAGACCCAGACGTGACTATCATTAGCAAGAAACACACGGCTCTCCTCCCACCAACCTTCCAGGGGCTCTGACGTAGCAGGCCCACTGCAAACACATTGAAGTATTTATTCAGCCTAATTTATGACCTACCCAGAAAGCAAGACCCCCACTCCAAAACCCAGTGCTGTTGTATATTTAATTAATCGGCCTCTCTCTGGCACTTGGGAAAGTTAGACAAAGGGCTAATTATTGTGTTGCACTCCCCACACTTTTCTTTGGCTGGGTAGGGGGGGGGGAGGAGAGGGTTTGGGGGGAGGAGTTGACTATTTGCATGGGAAAGAAAACTTAGAAGGCTCATGCCAATCGAACCCGTCCCCCCATAAACACCTCTCTTTTGCCCCACTGACACTTCATGAAATACTTAGCTGCTTCAGGGACTTGGGGGGGGGGGAGGAGGAGGAGGAGGAGGAAGAGGAGGAGGAGGAGAAAGCCCTGATGTGAATGTAACTCCTTCAGAGTTGGTATTCAGTAACACAAATCAACTCGTGACATGTTTAAATTTAAATGCTAACCACACACTCCGAGAGTTACTTTAAAGGTTAGTTTTTAATCAATAGAAGTTGCTGACTCGGGCGTTTTGTGCGGCGCACTGCAGCTCTTTGTGCCTTTGTCGAAGCCTTAAGGCTTTCAAACTTTTTCTTTCTTTTTTTTTAAAAGATGATTTTTAGCGGAGATTTGCAGACAGAGTGCTATTGTGTTCTTGGCAAGCAACATGTCAATAAAGGCACAGAGTTGCCCTGCACTGGAGGTGTCAACGTGACACCTTGCAGGCACCAACGTGACACCTTGCAGGCACCAATCACACCTGAGACAACAGGGGAACAACGTTAACTCTTTGCGGAGCAAACCAGATGGCAGGATTGCTTGGTTACAACCCAATTATGACAACCCAATTACACATAGGATTCTGGAAATGTCAGAGTGTCATACATGCTCACGTGCTTTTTATTAGATTCAACCTATGTGTCTTTAACAACCTCTCTCGAACTAATAGCAACAAATTAATTAATAATTAATCGAAGTAGTATTTCTGCAATGTTCTCTTATTCTTTTGGGGTTGTTTTCCCCCCCCACACTTTCCTTTTGGACCAAAAGTTTACATGCGCGTTTCAAAGGCGAACGATCCTTTGGATGAACTTTCATTGTTAGAGAAACAAAGTTAACAGTGGGTGCTTATGGTGTGCCAAGAGATCTACATTTATATTCCATGAAATTTCCAATTGTTTGGGTGTATTACACAGCTGCAATCAAAGTTCTTTTTTTTTTTTTTAAATGCCACTATATTACTTTTAATCTGTTTTTATTAGCTATCACAGGAACTGCCCAGATCTATACCTGCTCTTAGAAACCCTTTTGTATCGGATACTCCCAGGATGCTGCCTGAACTGGCATGCAGACATTTTGTCTGCCTGCACCCGGAGCTCTTGCAATTCTGTGCAGTCCATAAAATGGATTTCACCGCCCTTTCCCAAATGTTCAAGGTGAAACATCAAAAAGAATTCTGCAGCCCAGTACAAGATCTTAGCTTTCCTTTCTCCAGTCAAATGAAGAAGTAATCTCATCATGTTCAAAAGTGCTGACTAAGGATTTAATAAAGTGCCTGCAGATGTGTGTCATCTCTAAGGTATTCAACTCATGTAATGCAAAACAGTTCTTCACTGAATGCACTTATAAAATTCCATTTAACCATTGCTGAGCTCTGTTTTAATGTCCTCTAAGGATTATTAGCATACTCCCCCCTCCTTAATTTACAGCACAATGAAAGTTGAGACCCTATACAGTACTGCCAGTATCCTAAAATCGTCACAGTTGTAAGATTTTATGAACCATAAACAATATCTTTTGGACTGAATCCTAAGCAGAAAGCCTGAAATGGCAGTGCCATTACTTGGAGAATGTCAGCAAATCTAATGCTGATGGGAAAGGAAACTTCTATAAAGAAAAGAAATTCAAATAAAGTTTAAGAATCACCTATTAATAGGTATTAAGAAAATATCTATTTTTCTTGAAAGTTTTGGCTATGCTATCAGTATAGAAAATACTTCACAGGTAATTAAAATCATATTTAATATCACCACCTTTTGCTGTTTGGCTAAAAATCTAACCAAATTCTGTCAAAAAAAATTTTTTTTATCAGTACATTTTAAAAAGGTGCTGTTGGGAAAAAGAAATGGGGAAAGAGGAGATTTTTTGGGGGGTTATTTTTTCAAACACAATCATTTAAAATGTTTAAAAACAAAAATAAATATCCTGGAAGTTAATATGAAATCCAAAACTGGGTGTGACAAGTTGACTTCCTTCTCAAAGCAAAATGAGTTATTTAAGAACATTAATACATTAATACATTAATAACTATTATTATTTTTAATAGTTATAAAGAGACCTCTGGCAGTTTATTATATTTATATTGTATTCTCTCTTCAAGATATCTTAGTGGTGTACTGGTTTTTCACCCTCTCCCATATTTCACTCCATCAGACTGAAAAATAGATGTTAACTATAGTTCACAGTCACAAAGATTTATACGTGAACCCAAGTTTCTCTAGACATTGTGTCCATTGTGCTGCAATATCGGAGTATTGATGTAGGCAGTGTGATGTAAGCTAGGTTGAAATGGATACATTTATGGTGCTGAAATTGAAAGAAATTCAATTAATAAAACTAATCACTGCACAGTTCTGTAACTTTGGTTCTGGAAGTCTTTCAACAATTGGAATGCCCTGGTATCCACATGAATGGCGATTCTTTGGGGCTAAACAGACTTCAGAATTCAATAAATTGGTCCACTATGTGTAAACACATCTCTTCTTTAAATGCAACAACTACAACAACTGGCTTCAGTAACTCATACCCTGATTGCTACTCAGCTGGACTATAGCAAAGTGTTGTTCGTGGGACTGCTTTTGGAGACAGGTTGGAAACTGCAGGTGTTATCAAAGAGAGCAGTCATAAGTCCATATGTGTAGAATTACACCTATGTTAAATTTACTGCATAGATTCCAGGAAACTTTCAGGCAATGTCTTATTCAAAAATGAATTTGTTCTCTGGACTGGTCACCCAGAGAGGACTCTCTATAACTCAGCCCCATTTGGGAGGGTATCAAAATATGGATGAGATATCAGAGCTTCTCTGTAACAGTCCCTGTCTTATGGAATGCCTTCTTTCCCAAAGTACATATGTTCTACCACCTTGCTGTAATTTTGAACATTAAATTTATCCTATTTCAGATGAGCCTTCAAGAACTGATTTTGATTTAATACTAATTCTGAATCTAACCATTTGTTATTATGCCTTTGACTTGATGCTGCATGCTGTCAGAACTCCTTGGGATGGGTTATTAATACTATAAAATAAACAAAGAAATAAACTTATTGTGTATTT
>JANHFK010004351.1:178317-190297 GCA_036250565.1 Sibynophis collaris
TTTAAATTGACTGGAAACCGCCCTGAGTCCTGCGAAGGAATAGGGCGGTCTAGAAATCCAATAAAATGAAAAATGAATATGCTGACCACTTAGAGATGGCTGTAAAGCACTATGAAGCAGTATATAAGTCTAAATACTATTGCTATTGATTCAGGATCATAGTGCAAAACCTTGCTGATCTGTGCTTTGCAGGTCCTGCCATGCATAGCTGGCCTTAGTTGTCTTCTTCTCACTGCTGACAAGTTGCACTTGGCCTGACCCTATGCAAGACATCTGCTGGCCATGGCAGGCCTTCTTCCCAAAGCCACTAGAACAATTCTTCAAATAGCACCTTCCATTCTCACAATGTTTTGGAAAACATTCAGAAAGCTTCTTCTCAAGCATTATAATGGGGCATGCTATTTGAAGGGCAGTGGTTGGTAAATGAGGAGCGGATGCAAACATTTCTGAATTCAACTTCAAACATCAAGTGACAAACATCACATGACCTCAACTCCCTAATTCCTAGTAAACCAAGTCAGTTTCCATGCTACCGACAGAGACAACCACGAACGGTTCTTCGTGAATTGTTCTTAATGGTAACAACTGCTGGCAGATGCAATGAACTTCAGTTTCTCTAATTTCCCAGTCAACAGGACCTTGAACATGTTATATTGGAACCCATCCCGAGAGCACCAGATTGGAGATTGTCTTTTTTTTTACAGATACATTTGAATATAACATTCAAAATCTGCTTGGAATTCAGTGTTGGCAAAGTGGTACTTTAACTGTCTCAAGTCATCAAAACATGAATCAGAGAAGCAGATCCCTTATACTAAAAAAAAATATACCAAAATCCATTGTGCAAAGAGTAGCTTTTGCAAAGGAGGAGGGAAGCAACAAATGTTCCCCTTGTTTTTCATAATTTTCTCACTACTGTGACTTTAAATCTGCAGGTTTTTAAAATAATTTTTTGGGTGACAGCTTAAACACCATGATAACTGCACATGATATTCACAGTGGATGGTTTAAACATGGAAATTAAGCACCTGTCTCAACGCAGCAGGGGTCCCACTAGCAAACTTTGAAAGATTTCTCTTCTAATATGGTACTGAGCAAGATTTCAAATGAAAAGCTGAATGAGGTGAATGATAAACACCTTGGTTATCTATTATCTTTCCATGTAATGGAAAGGTGGAAAGCTCTTGAAGGACAGAAGCTGCATGTTGTCTGGTAAATGTGCCACGCTAAATCAGGCAACCTCATATTTTGGGCTGTGACAATGCAATGCATGTCTTGGGGAAATTAATATTATCTTACCATTGCCTACCTTTGAAAGCACAAGTTCTCACAAGGTTCCAGTTTCTAACACAAACACTTTCTACTGCCCAGAAAGAAAAGCCACCGCTATACATTGCTTTGTTCACTTCATTCAGCAAATGGAATGGGGGGAAAAATGAACACAAAATTGATTACCATCTTAATTACAAAAAAAAAATAATGTCTCAACTACAGAGAAGGCTATTAATCTATTAATCATTAGGTTATGGTTATTCCACTTGCATAATCTTATTTTTGATGGGGAAAAATAGTTCTGCGCATATTTCTTTCCTCCCATGGCCAGAAATATAGGTGGCAATATAACACCCTTACAACTATGTAGGAAAATTTATTTATTTATTTATTTATTCGAATTTATAGACCGCCCCTCTCCCTTGCGGGACTCGGGGTGGTTTACAGTCACAATAAAAACACTCAATACAAAAATTAAAACATCTTAAAAATATATATTAGATCGATTGTATTTCCCTATTAAAACCCATATAAAACCCTTAATTAAACTGCGCAAGCGAAGAGGATCAGAGAGAGATTCCTATTGTGTTATCCAAGGCCTGCCGATCGAAATAGGTGGGTTTTCAAAGCCCGGCGGAAGAGGCGTAGGTCCGCTATAGTTCTCAACTCGGGGGGTAGGTCATTCCATAAGGTGGGGGCCGCCACAGAGAAGGCTCTCCCCCTTGGAATCGCCCGCCGGCATTGCTTCGCCGACGGGACCCTCAGGAGGCCCGCTCTGTGGGCCCGTATTGGTCTTTGGGAGGAATTCGGTGGCAGGAGGCGTTCCTGCATGTACATAGGTCATAGTAATAACTAACATTGGTTAGTTATTAAAATGTAAGGTAATTTGAAATTTGCGGTGATACACCCCTTTTTAATATTTAGGTCCGTTTATCTCAGTATCTTACAGTAGCGTGGAGATGAGGGGGAAAAACCCTCTATTGTTTTTAATGTGGTATTTCGGTGATCTGTGATTTGCAAAATTGTCAATGGGTGAGATGGGTGGGTGAATGGGATCCAGAATGTACTTTTAATTTCAGTGATTCGGTATTTTTGTTTTCCAAAAGAAAATGCTGTGCTCTCATGGGAGGTTTAAACCACTGTTGGCACAGTTGCCTTTACCTTGTTTCTGGGCAAAGCCCCTCCATGGGCACACTCATATTACATTGTGGTAGCATTGCCAGACACTCCTGTTGCCAGTTTTATTGGGCATCTTCTGAGCTAGTGAGCTACAAAGGGATTGTACAGCATGACAGGGAATTTCAACCACCACGTTATCTTGGAATTGGCCGATTGATGATTGCAGTTCACCGTTTCAACACTCTGAAAGCCAATACAATTTGAGTTAGCTGTGATGACTGCCAGTTTAAATACCGCAGTGAATTTCTGTCAAATAGCTAATACACAGAATGGGGAATTGCAGAAAACTTGATCACTAGAACCAATTTAGTCGATTTTGGCCTCCAGCTACAGAAAATGAACTTAAATCTAGTTGACTGTCGCTACGTACTTTTTGTGGCATTATTCTGTCTGCACAGCCTCCTCAAAGTGGAACTTTTGAGAGATGGTACAAAAATTAATAACTGATGTCAACAGATGATATTTTCACTGGGTAGCAGGCAGAGGTTTCCAAAAGAAGCTGCCTTTTGAGCAGTATGTGTCTTGTTAAGATGCATGTTATGAATTTCTAAAATCTTTTATTTTTGATATTTATTTTTTTTGAAAAATGAAAATCGGGGCCTTTTTGACACAACTGTAGAATATGTTAAAGCAGGAGCCTATTACCAAAATTGGGAGATTGTTGGAAATGGAATCTGCCTACTGGGCTCTGCAAAATAGCATTTAAAAGAAATTAGATATCACTGCCTTTTTAAAAATCCTTCCTCCCTATGTTTTATATCAGAAAAGTTAATTATAATATAAATAATTCCTTGTCTCGGTTATGCAAAAGCAGTAGGTGTGACATAAATATTTTTTTTCTACACGATTTAACTTTAATTGCCAGGAGAACGTGACAAGAATCCCATTCTTCAGAGTGGTTCTTCCCCCGCCATGACATGAAACACTCATGCATTTCAGATTCTCATAGCTGTCATAACTCTGGAGATCGGTTTCAGTTGAAAATAGTACCATAGTCTGGCAATTAACAAGTGCTGTGTTAATTCCATTTTACTAAGAGCAGATATCAGCAACTAGGTATGCGCAAAGCCTCCCACACCAGGAACAATAGATTTTGAACTCCCCTATCAGCAGCAAGCATTGCTTTGCCAAAGCATGGATATGATTTTCTGTTCCCATCTCAGCACTGCCAAAGAGCTTGTACCTTTTTCAACTTGGAATGATATACATTTTCATCTGGTTGAGTGAGGTGTGTGCTAGCTACTTTACCAATAAAGAAAATGGTACACAGGAAAAATGTGAGAAAGTATTTAAATGGATGCTCAGTTTTAAACCTGATACAGATGCTATGTGGGTGTAGAAGGTGCAAACTGAAACTTGTTCTTATAAACAATTGCAAGGATTGCAATTAAAATAGCCTTTCTGCTTGGAAAACATAATTTCTGTGCTATATGGTCATGCCGCTATTTTATGTTGGATGTTGTACCATGTTTATGGCTTAATGAGAATCCTTGTGGGAATATGTGTATCCTGTCCTTCAACCTTAAGATTTTTAAAGGGGTAAACAACCCCTGGATAATGTGATAATTATCATCATGCTTTGATCATCATTATCAACTGGCTTTACTTAGCCTGAAATCAGAGGAGCCTTTCTTTTCTCAACTTCTTGACCTTTAAGGTACTGTGACTAATGAGATGATCATTCTTATGACTCCTTTATGATACACAAGACAGTTCATAGCAAGGTGTTTGGGGCTTCCCTTTGCAGTTTCAAATTTCACTTTCTGATCTGGGTTTCTCCTTTCACTTAAATATATGAAAGTTTAGAGAAAGGAGACTGCAACACTTTTAAAAACTTTTTGCAGTATGCATTCCTAGTAGCGTGTTTTTCATTTAGACTAGAATTCAGTTTTGTTCGATATAATGAATTCCTTAGGACTCCCCTGAAGGTTTGCAGAGTGATTCTTGAAACATGTTACTAAGGAAACTTGACAATAAAATTTTGTGGACTGAATCTATGATCTTGGGGCCATGACTTTTAAAGCATCTTGTATAATGCTTGCCTTAATGTCCTTGGCAGTTGCTGGAGAATTGTTCCACCTGTCTTCTGAGTATTAATTCCCACATCGCATATTATCTGTGGAGAACAAGCTCCATGTTAAAAAAAATAATAATAATCTGTAGGGTAATTCTCACACTCACTTGACATGGCTGACAAATAAATGAAGAAATTATTGCAAAGAAAACTTAGGAATGAGCATGAAATAAATAAGCAAGCGAATGGTGAGCTGTTCTTTGTTATTCCTAATGAAAAACATCTGATTGAAATTAACATCATGGTTTAAAACAAGTGAAAGAAGTATTTAAGAACTGTTGCTGATTTTAATTTTCTTTTGTTCTACATTTTAAAGCCACAATTGTAGGGCAATAGATTTATGTGCCTCTGCTTATTAGATAGTTGGTAGACAGATGAAACACATAAGCATACACGCTGCCCTATCCCCATGGAATGTTCCTGATACTCTAGTTCAGGGTCCCAACCCCCCAGGCTGTAGATTGATACCAGGCTGTGGCCCATTCATAACTGGGCTGCACAAGTGGCGAATGAGTGCACATGCATGCGCCTGCCGCTCACACAAATGGAGCTGCAAGTGCATGTATCTGCCACTTACACAGAACCATCCCCTTCTCCCCCCACCCCTGGCACAGCCACCACCGCTGGCCTGTAAAGCCAAGAAGCTTGGGGACCGCTGCTCTAGTTGGTAGAAGTGCTGATGGTGGAAGAAATGGGGAAAATATCCAAGATAGCCACCCAACTAGATACATTTAAAGCACTTCTGTTTGAAGCATAAGAATGCAAATTTGTAAATACTAGGTCTCTTCAGATGATATTTCCCACATTTTCCAGTTTGGACAATTCCACGTTGACAGTAAACCAGAATGCACTTGCCCAAATTGCTTCTATTCACATCACTGCAGGGAGAAATGCAAAATTAAAGGCAAGTTCTTTTCTCCGGTGGAAGCAACACAATTTGTGGAGAGAATTAGTGCATTCTTATGCCTATTTACTCAAAAGTAAGTCTCTGTTCACAGAGCTTATTAGGGTTACAACCTTAGTTAATCAGTACTTGAAGAAAGATCAAGTTTGGGGCTTCATGTGTTAATATCATCCAAACAGGTAGTAAGCAGCTGAGTACACAATCAAAGTTGGTGGCTTTAATGACTTGATATACTTAACTCCCCAAATTAGTGATAGAGAAAGCCCCCCCCCCCCCAAAAAAAAGTCCAGGGAAGGCTGAGAAGGAGTATAGAAAGAGTAAGGAAGTGAATTTGTGTTTGGAGAAGCAAAGGCCTTTTGGATATAGTTGACCTTGAGTACAGCGTATTTTAATAACTGTGTAAAGTTTTATTCCAGTCAGAGCTCTTGTATTGAGTCAGTTTATTTGTATTGTTTCATTTGGTATTGTGTGAAGAGATAGTTCTTTATTAGTGCCTATTTACTGATATTGTAGTTATTCTTTGGATATACTTGAACTCTTTGGTAACAGTCCCGGGGAAGAGCAGCATATAAATAATTATGATATTTTATTATTATTATTTTATTAAATTTTCAAAATGTGTTTCATTATGTCAAGAGCAAGTGGACAGTAATGGATATTATTGGCGAAGGCTAAACACATGTGCAAGGGTTGAAAGGTTAGAAAGCATTCAGGGCAGAAGTATCTGGTATGACTAATGAAAGCTATGAAATTGACAGCAATGCGGATGGTTGGATTGTATTACCATGCAACCTTTGTTTAACTCTGGTGTTTCCGGCGTCTGTATGTTTCCCTCTTCTGCTTTGTACACATGTTGCGCATAGTGTGCTTTCAGTCATGGGCTGACCTCTCACTGGTCTAAACAATCATTAGTTTAATTTGATTTTGATTTAAATGTGATATGTATATTCCTAGCCATTGAAGTTTATCTACCGTTCTTCAGGAGTAGAAAGTCGCAGAGTAGAACTCTAATAATAAAGTAGAATTCTTAATCCTATCTTACCTAGTGTTTGGGTGTCAGGGTTTTTCTGCAGGAAATTAATTTGAAAGCTAGTACACCAGTGCAAGAAGAGGGCTGCTAGTTTACAAAGGCAAAATATGGAAGCTTCTGCTAAAAAGTTGCAGTAGATTTAGGTCTTAAGAATCTTCTGTCACTCACAATAATAAATAGGGTAGCTCCTGAATGTTTGGAGATTGAAACATTCACAATTCCCATCAGTCCGTCGATTCTGAGATTCTAGTCCCAATTCCTTGGGAGAGTGCCTGGTTTGGGAAGGTTGCTCCAGAGAGATTAAGAGACTTAGGGATGTGTTTAGCATTGTACAGTTTCAGGTTACTGTACAAGCTGCGGTATATATAGATCATTTGTTAATGTTTAATTTTGTCAAGGAAAAGCAGTCTTACCTTTTCACAAGGAAGAGGATGCTGTAAGGTAAAATGTCTTTTAAGGTTTACTCAATATATATATATATATATTTGTAAAAAGGCTGCAGAAGAGATATGCCGTAATACTTGTAGTATGCCTTGTTAAATATTTCTGAAACAATAATGCAGGTGTGTGTGTATAAATAGGAATATACTTCACAAGCCATGTTATTGGAGAAAGAAGCTACAGAATTTTGTCTTTTACGAGGGAAGAAACTTGTGATCCTTTATTCCTAGGTAGACACTCAAATCCTGTCCTTAAAAAATGAACTTTGATTGAATCACTTTTCATTCATATAATAATCCCTGGTTGATAAACCAGTGGCAGTGACTTTTACTATGGAAGAGTAAAAAATGCATTATTAAAACGCCCTCATTCATCTGTGTTCTTGGGATAAGATTGGGCTGCGTTAAAAGCTTTGATTGTCTCTTTGAAGCAGGTCCCTATTTGTCATCCAAATGAACTCATGTTCTTAAGGTAAGAGTTATTTGAACTGCATAGGAGCTGCAAGAATGGGTGGCTGTGTTGGGAAGCAGTTGCTCCTTTTTAAAAAACTTGTTATTGACAGAACCCTCAAAGCAGTAAACCAAGAGGTCATGGCAAGGCTCTTTCGCTATAGTTTCTGTGATTGGGGAGCCTAAATATTTATCCTGGTCTGTCCCTAATGAAAACAAATTGTCAACAGTTGTTCAGTAACTGACTAAATTAAAATCTGTAATTAGTCAATTAGATTAAAGAGTTGGCACAACCTGATTGTATCATGCTGGTTAGGTTATTAAGAGAAAGGGTGTGATTTTTAATTACTGCATGCTAATTTTGACAGTTTCAAATGGAAACAGACGTTACCCCCCACTACCCCCACCTCACAACATGCGGTGTCGATTTGAAAAAAAGAAAGCAAAATGTAGTTGGTTCCACAAAAGCTCCAAAGTTTTGTCTCTACATCTAGGAACTGTTTGGGTTGGGTAGACCCATAGGCTGTGGTCAGTGCCTTGGAGTTGAGTTGGGAGGGAGGTGTCAGGGAGAAGAGACTTACTTAAGTTCTCCTGAATTAATTAATTAATTAAACTTTTGTTGACCGTTTACTTTAAGGGCAATGGAAGATAAACCTCACTTGATTCTTTCTGCCTATTCTTTTCAAGCAAGGCAAGCGATAACTTTTTATTTTTAATGCTGAAATGTACAATTTGATAAGTCAGCTGCTGGATGTACTTGTTTAGGGAGAGAGGAAATAATTGTGGGAGGCAAAGGTCTGGTCGCTAAAATACAGTACTGACTGAAGTTCATTCGTGCTTTGGATGCTCTTGATATGGCTTGTTTATTAGAGGCAAATTGTATAGCTCTTCATCTCTTACTCGCCCTGTTTAAAAATGACCCGACAGCCTTAGCAAACGGATGTGGTGATGATGCTGGTGACATCAAAGTGAATCATCTCCCTTCCAGTCCTCCTCTACTCTCCCCTTTTATTCCACCACTTTCAACAAGGTTTGAAGAAAAGATGCATTTCAAAAAAAAAGTACTGTTC
Source organism: Sibynophis collaris (assembly GCA_036250565.1). Taxonomy (NCBI): domain Eukaryota; kingdom Metazoa; phylum Chordata; class Lepidosauria; order Squamata; family Sibynophiidae; genus Sibynophis; species Sibynophis collaris. The sequence goes on from JANHFK010004351.1 coordinate 186,737, forward strand.
GGCTGACTTCAAAGCATTATGTTTCATCAAGGCAGGTACACACCTTTGCACAACCTGTGTAAATCTCTCCTGCTTCCAATGTTTTCCCCCTCTCACAGACATATATATCCACACCATTTTGCTTCAGGGCAGTGGGTCCTGTTCCTTTGGCTGTGCTAGTGGTGGCCTCTTTGAATGAATTTTGTCCTTCTGAGTTGACCTCAGCTCCACCCCTGCCAGAAGAAAAAGAAGTTTGTGAAGGGGTGTGTGTGTGCGTGGATGTGTGTGTCTGTAAGCTGCTGACAGATTTGTAGCTCTGAGTAAATACAAATCTTGTAAACCTTCCTTCATTTCCTTTCTGCCCGTCCTTTCAGAGGAACAAAGAAACTCAAAGCCATTCACACACAAAAGCCAGAGAAGTCTTTGCTCTGCTTCGTGTTCCTATCCCAATCATGCAGGAATGGGGAGAGAAGTAAGGAGGAATCGTTCTTTCCCTTTCGGAAAGCTGACAATGAAGCTTTTTTGCTTGAATTGGTGCATCGTGTGTGAATATGAGTATGACTTTCCTGTTCTCCTGATCATTTCCTTCCTTACTTCGGAAGCTTGGATTTCATCCTACTTTTTGGTCGCGCATTTTCTGTGTCTCATTTCGATACAATCCTTTTGATTTTTCTGATGTACTCCATTTACTCGGTCTTTGAAACCTTGATCGCGAAGTGGGTGGCAGATGTGTTTGCTTATAATTTGGTAACAGCAACTTTAAAAAGACGGGGTGATGTAATTATTTGTTTAGAGCAAGAGTCAGGTGGAGATCACTGGCTTAAATTTGTGGCCTAGTGTTATAAGAGTTTCAGCGGCAGGTTTTAGAAGAAGGTAAGATAAAGGAAAAGTTGCTTTCTACTCAGACTTTTGGTGTCTGGGTGGATATAATCATGCCATGTTCCTAGCCCACAGCGTGAAAATAATTTGATGTAGTTGTCTCTCATGAGATACTTTTTGGCTTCCTAGTACAGTTTGTAAACCTGATATTCCCTAATGGTCATTGTCATTCTAGTATTCACCAGGGCCTTGCTTTACTTAGGGGGCCAAGATAAGATTAGCCAGGTTCGACCGTTTTCAGATAGGCACAAAATATGCAAAACTTGGTTTTCCATTCCCGAATGCTTGCTAATAAAGAACACACCAAATAAGGGAATGGTGCAACTGAACAAAACTTTGCTTTAAAGATTTTAGAACCACTAAGTATCTTTAGGAACACAGAAGGGTAAATCTTAGTACATTGTTAATGGATCTATCCAGCAACTGTGTCGTTTTGTACTTGAATTTTCTTTATGAAGACTGTCTCAAAGTCATTTTCTGTCAGACAGAACATTAACGTTTTGCAAAGTTAAATACAGACATTAAAAGTATCTTTAGGTAATTTCCTGGACTTCTGTCTTAAAAGCTGCAAGTACTTACGGTACTTTTTTCTTAGAGTGATATTGGTAAAAGAATGAGGGAGGGCTAGTAGAATGCCAGTATGCGCTTTTGGCACCTCCCATCCTGGGTGTTCAAGATTTCAGCTGCCTAGACCAGCGTGGGATTGCGAAAGTAGCAGAATAAAATAACTGGAAGATGTCACATTGGCTATTGCTATTATGGTATACCTGAGAATGAAGTAGTATATACGTGCTTTAATATTTCAATATCAAACTGGACATGATGGTAATAACCACATTTGCTTATACAGGTTGTGAGAAAGAAAGAAAACAGCTAAAATAAATTGGCTGTAGCTTTTTCAAATAAAGATGTTTCATGTCAAATAGTTTTGAGTCATGTTTGATTCTGGGTGACCTCATGGAGATGGATATAGAGTTTTCCTTGGAAATGTTACATAAGTAGTTTGCCACTGGCTTGGTTCCAACGTGTGTTACATTTCAGGGATTCGGTGGAGGTGTCCCTCCATGCACTGGCCTGGTGTCACTCTTTTGATCTCATCCAAGATCAGCCAGGTAGGCTGGGGGTTTAGGAGATCTGAACTTGTCTACTTCCCTTGGCTTATGACATTTATTTCCTTTCTTTTTCCAACTCCCAGCCTTCTTTCCTATCCTTGACACCCTAGCAAACACAACTATTCTATCATTTAGAATAGTTGAAGTCAGAGATCAATTGGGAGATTGCTTGGAAAAGTTGTTTTGGGGATTGTCTATTTTGTATTTTTAAAATAATTCTGATCTGTATAGGAACATCTCTCTTTCAAATGGCTTTATTTTGAACATCCCACTGCTTTTTTCAATTCATAAAAGTGACAAGAATGGAAAGGGACACCTTCAGCCTATGCAAAATGTGGGCAGCAGGTGGATGATAGTCCTCAGTAGAATTGCAACTGAGGATTTTTTTCTCAGGGGGTATGCATGCCTTCTCTGTTCCACAGCAATGTGGGCTCCAACAGGTTTTCTATGTGGTCAAACCCCTAGGAAATCCTGCTTAAAGGAGGCAAAAGTATAAGGTGAGTATAAGCCGTTATGACTCTTTCAAAACGTTTTTCATCATCTGAAGTGGCCATTGCCAAAAATGTAGTCATATGGATGAGTTCATAGGACTAACTGGCAGACAGATAAATAGATATAGGACTGGGGCCTCTGATATGCATATTCTTTCCTTCTGTCTGCTACAAGGAGCAGAAGCAACTTAGGACTTGCTTCAGACTTGGCTACAGAAATATAAAGAAGATAGATAAGGGACATGTCACAGTCTTCTTGAATTTGTCAGAGGGTGCATATCTCAAAGAAACATGAAAAGTTGTCTTGTAAGGATCAAATGATCGATCCATGTTGCTTGGTTGTGACTGTTCCTGATAGTAAATTAACCTGGGACATGGTTACAGAAGTTTTCCTTGAACTTTTCATCTGAAAGAAATTTGGATTAATCATGTGGTTCTCTACGTAAACCGGCATGCATTTACATAAAATATGTATGATTTGTTTTTGAAGAATTAATATTATTTAGATGAAGATGTATGCATAATATATCAGAATCAATAGATTGCTAGGCATATGAAAGATATTGGAGGCAGGCTTAATGTCAAAAATGGTATATGCCATGCATATTCTAAATTGATGCATCTTTGAAAAAAAAAAGCTGTTTGATTTCTTCATTATTTTCTTTCTAAGAATGGCAACATTGGCATCAAAACGTCCAAAAATATGACATAAGGGCAGTTGCAAAACAAGTCAAAGGTGGATCAAAGCAATCTCAAAATTTGTTAGATCCTATTTCAAGAATTAATAAATTCCACTTAGGCTACTGTTTTCATCAGTTGCTATTATTTGCATAAATTAGATTACCGGTAATCATCAAATAACTGCATGGTTTTATTTGGAAGGGTTAAGATTTCTGGGACAGTAGTCTCAGTAAAGAGGAGGAGCCGATAAGAGAGGTGTTAAGAAGTGAAGCAGAGGCAGTAAAGAATAGGAGAAAAGGTTTGTTAAAAAGTAGCAGGGAAGAGATAGAGAAAGGTATAGAATAGAATAACAGAGTTGGAAGGGACCTTGGAGGTCTTCTAGTCCAACTCCCTGCTTAGGCAGGAAACCCTACACCACT
>JANHFK010004351.1:190397-210485 GCA_036250565.1 Sibynophis collaris
TTCAAAGGCCTCAATTCTTTGGCGCTCAGCCTTTCTTATGGTCCAACTTTCACAGCCATACATTGCAACTGGGAAAAACATAATCTTGACTATACACCGTTTTGTTGGTAGGGTGATGTCTCTGCTTTTTAGAATGTTGTCTAGATTTGCCATAGCTTTCCTCCCCAGGAGTAAGCGTCTTTTAATTTCTTGGCTGCAGTCCCTATCTGCAGTGATTTTGGAGCCCAGGAAAACAAAATTGGTCACTACCTCTATTTCTTCCCCATCTATTTGCCAGGAATTGAGAGGGCCAGTTGCCATAATCTTAGTTTTCTTAATATTGAGTGTCAAGCCTTTTGTACTCTCCTTCTTCACCCGCATCAAGAGGTAAGATCAGAAAGTACAGATACTCAAAACAAATACAATTGCATTTAGCTCTGCCTCTGCAATTTTCTAAGAATAATATGAACTATTGTCTACATATGATCTACAGTATGTAGATGGGTACATCATAGTAGCACATTTTCTAAAGTTAGCTAATTGTGACTTAATATCAAAAAGTGGTGCTTACAGATTTTTGAACCCAAAGTAAATTAAACATTTGTTTGCTTGCATGCATTGAATAAGGAAAATGTAAATTGATCTAATTTTTATACAAATATTCCTGTTTGTTAATAGAAAACAGTTGTGTGTTAATCACTCTTTTGTACTGAGTGTGTGTGTGTCTTATTGGCTTTTAATATTACATAATGAGTCATGAGTCAATGACCACTTATTGCAATCATGAATATAGAAAAAATGAATGTTTCCAAACTCTGAAATCATTTGTGTTCTCTCAGAGTCTGTGAACTTTTGAAAAACAAGGTTTTACAAAAAATGGTACACAAAAATGAATAAATAATATATGGTGAATATGAAACAGTTTATTGTATCTTTTAAATCTTCTAGACTAGAACCTACAGAAGCTAATCAGTTTGATGAGAAATTACAAATACAGAATTAATAATGGTAGAAAAAAGAAAACAAATCAATCTTGATCTATTGATTAAGGCATGAGGCTAGAAATCAGGAAACTGACTTCTAGTTCTGCCTTAGGCATGGAAGCTTGCTGGGTGACAGTCACTCTCTTAACCCAACTCACCTTATAGGGATGTGGAGAAATAGAAGGAGGGGTATATAGCGGTGGTGGGTTGCTACCGGTTTCACTACCGGTTTGCTGATCGCATGCTCTGTGCGCACGGGCCAAAGATACACTGTGCACGCATGCGCAGTTTGCCAAAACATTCCACTTTTAGGTTTCTACTGGGGAGAGCACAGCTGATTTGCATGGCAATCCACTCTGCTGCACTAATCAGCTGAGAAGATAAAGTTAAAAAAGGAACCCAGGCGGGCGAGTGGGCCAATCTGAACATCGGTTTGCTACCAGGTGATCATCGGTGGTACCATTTCTCCTGAACTGCTGCGTACTGGTAGCAACCCACCACTGGTATATAGAGGAGATGAAAAAAAATCTAAAACACAAACATGGAAAAAATAGTTACTGTACTTATATGCAAGATCAAATACTATCATAATAAAAGAGATTGTGAAGGGAGAAAAATATTAAAAAATCTAAGTACCGGTAGGTAGTAATCATTTTTCAGTTTTATTGTATATAGGAAAACTTTGGAGAAATGAAGCACTTCCTAAAAAAAAGAGAATCAGCATAAACCTTCTGAAACAAATACAATTGGGCTATTTTCTGCATTTTGTCAGGGTTCCTAATCTGTAGCTGAATTTTTAAAACATTTTGTTTTTAAATTATAGATGATTATAAATTGATCTTCATTTTCATTTTGTTTACTATAATAAATCTTCTCAATTCTGAACAATTTTCTCCAAAGGTATTAGATTTAAGGGCACTGGTGTGATTATTCTTGGTTAGATAATATCTTTTGCATCAGACCACAACTACTTAACTGTATCTTTGTGTGACCAACCGTCCTTCTTTTCTGATAACTACGAGGGTAATTAAAATTTTCCATAATTACACTTTTCCCTCTGATGCCTTCCTGGATTTTTTTTTTTAATAATCCTTTTGTTTTAGCTAAGGAATTGGATTTCATCCACATCCTTTCACAGAGGAGTGTATTCCTGTTAACTGATGTCTATTCCATGTATCCTTTCTTAGATTCTGTATGGATTTTTTTTTTGCGGGGGGGAAATAAGTCATGGAAACTTTTTGTTTTATACCAACTCTGTATATTTTTTGACATACCAAAAATGTGGATTATGAAGGACCTATGTAGACCAATGAATCCGACACATTATTTACTGCTGGAATTTATATCAATGCATTCTTGCAGGAAACCAGCATCCTTCTTGTCTTTCTTGTTAATGTACATATTCTGCTATTTTTTAAATATATCGAACCATGTCTAGAATACATATATTAAATTGTTTTATAACATTTCTGCCTTGGACTAAAATTGTAATAAAGTTGTTGCTGCTTTTGGAGAAGCTCAAGACAAAACTGAGTATATCTGTCTTTTCTTTGTTATATTTACATATTGGTGTTTTACCACCACTGTTGAACAGCTGATATAATCTTTCCAATATTTAGTGTTAGCATATTTTAAAAAGTCTTTCAACATTTTGGCACCATCTCTAGAATTCCAGATTATTTCTGTGTCTTCTTCCTTTGTTCTTTTCCTACTACCTCATTGCTTTTTTTACGTCACTTTTTGTTTTCAGTTGTGCTTTTATTGACCCTCATTTTAGTATCTTCTACACATCTGGAGAGGCTTTTCTCATTAGCTTCTCCCATCTTACAATATTACTACACTGAATTCATTAACACACTTTCTTAAATTCCAAGATAAGCATTCAACCACATAATGTTTTAATTTTTATTTATATTGAAAATTCCAATGTTACATATTCACATTCTCTAACTTTCTTGTGCCTTTTTCTGGAGAAAAAACTTGTTATCAAAAAAAGTCAGAAATTTCCTTAAAGGTCTATGTTCAACAGAATATTTTTCCTAAGAGATGTTGGTTTAATAAAAAGTTTCACTACTATTTATTGAAAAAAAACTTCATGGACTGTTTTTTTTAATGAGAGATCTCCATGAAAATCTCCCAGATTCTGAGTGCAAATATTGATAATGATTGATAATGAAGTAGCATTGCCTTGACTTGTAAATGGCTATTTATCTAGTTTGGCTACATTTTGTCCTTTTGCTTCTGTAAAGTAGATTAGTCTGTGACATGAAAAGTAGTTAGGGTATCTTGTTTGAACTTTCCCATTACTGGGACACCTTCATTTAGCATAGATACAATCTTTAAAGCCCTAAACACCCTAGGGCCAGCTAACCTGTAGTATTACTTTCTCTTGTGAATGTGCAAATAAATCTATGATGCTCTTATTTTGTTGCATGTGCCGAATATGTTGCAGTAGTTAATTGGAAGCAATGCTTCTTCAAATATTAAATTGGAAAGTCTCCTTTTTGCTAATTTGATGAATAGAAGTTGCAGAAAATTGAAGCTATGGGCAATTAGAGATATAAAACAGATGGAATATGGAATGCAATATTGCATTGATTAAAATCTTCTTGGACTTCTGAGGGATTAGTTTTTTCTTCTGCTTCAAAACTATGGTAAACCTATTTTAGGATCTTCACCATAGATATTAGGTGCTTCCTACTCAAAATTATATTAAGTTGTGCCACCAAAATTCATTAGTACAGTTTTCTATGGAGATTCTCATTCATTCAGGTCAGTCATGGTTGCTCCAAAGGTGCTTTTTCAAAAGGCAACTGGACTTTGTTTTTCTTTGTTCATCCAAGAAGCCTCTTCAGTTCATTAGTACAGTCAGCAGATTTGAGGGGCTGGGAAAAGCAGAGACTGGTTTTACATCCTTGGAATTTGTGCTTAACTAATTTCATTATTTTAAATTTCAGATTAGTTTTATTTTATTTTTTTTAATATTAAAAAGTTGTGGACTCCAAAGATATTTGTGTTTGGGTATATACAAAAGCATTAAACCAATAGCATACTATTGTAATAGAATGTCTCTGCCCATATCATTTTCAAATGGTAAAGCAGTATGGCTAATGGTCATATAGGAGGTGAGCATGTTAAGAACTGATAGAAGAGAATATTTGTAGCTCAGGGTTGAAGTGTCCTTGATGCTGTCTGAGCTTGGTTTATTTATATATAGGTCAACACACATTTAAATGTATTTTCATTTCTTTAGGAGATGTTTTCTGCACTGTGGCTTATTTCTTGGATTTATCTCATTCATTTTTCTTTCAGCTGTTGTAAGTATACTATATTTCTTTCTGTCTTATATCACAGTGAATGTCACGTAATAACATTTGGGTTTTTCCCACCAGTTAACCAGTCTCCTATATGACTTGTTTATTTTCACTTGCACATGCACACCCACCATTCATGTCCCACGAAGTGTGGTTATTCTGGCAATATAGGAACAGAGATGTACAGTTGAAAATAAGTGCATATCAGAGGAAGTTTAAAACTCCATGTCTCATTTTGAGTTTCTTCTCTATTTAAAATAAGATGCAGGTTTGTTTTTCCTGAAATAATCCTTCTCACAATTCTGTAATATAAACTGAACTAATTATTTAAATAAAAGTAGGAAAGACTAAGAAGATGATCTTAAAGTAATTAATTGTTAAAAGACATTAATTAAATATTTTGAATACATTTTTCACATTTGAATAAGTACTGTATTTTTGCTCTTGCTGGTATAATGGCCCATTTTTCATGCATGTATTTAATTTATAATAAGTTAGACAAGTTAATACTATGAGATAAATAAGCATAAATGTTCATAGTATCATATATTGTAGAAATATTTGAAATTATGCGGGAAATAGTAGAAGAGAATGTCGCATAGCAATTCAATGATTGTTCTTTAAAAAGTGTTACTTGTTTAATTGTATAGTTTAATTTTATTTTGGCAAACAAATTATTCCCTTTGTAGCAAGATGAATAACCCAAATCTGGAATATTTGAGAAATATTTGCCATTATAATGACTATTATACAAATATAAATGTATATTTATAGATGTACAAATAGTAACGTATATTTATTTATTTGTTAGGTGACGAGGAAATTGTTAGTTTTTTCCCCAAAGGAGAACCAGGAACTATCTCTTGTCTACCAAGTAGCCAATCTAACCATGTTGTGACTTGGTATAGAAATGATATTAAGATGCCTACAAATACAGATAACTTCTCCCGGGTTTATCAGGAAGCAAACTTGCTTTGGTTTTATCCTGCACAACTAGAAGATTCTGGAATGTATCAGTGCATTTAGTAAGTCAGTTTATTAATTTATTATTTATTCATTGCATTTGCAGGTAGTCCCAACTTACAATAATTCATTTAGTGGCCATTCAAAGTTACAATGGCACTGAAAAGAGTGGCTGACTAATTTCACACTTTTGACCGTTGCAGCATCCCCATAATCATATGTTCCAAATTTGATTGCTTGGCAACTGGCATATATTTATGAAGGTTGCAGTGTCCCCTGGGTAGTGTGTTACTTTTTGCGATCTTCTGACAAGCAAAGTCAATTGGGAAACCAGATTCAATAACTGTTACTAACTTAACAACTGCAGTGATTCGTTTAACAAGAAAGGTCATAAACGTTGGCTCAATTGTGGTTGTTAAGTAAAGGACTACCTGTATATCTCACATTTTCTGTGGAAAATCAAAGATGTATACAATTCTAAGAACAATTCTAAACCAGAGATTGATCCAAGTGAGAAACCATAACTTCCCTTAAAATTTCATATGAACTCCACTGACAAGCAGGGACATAACTTGATCGCACTCCAACATTATAATTAAAGTAGTATTTTACATTGGTTGTAGCATTTGAAAAATGGAAAGGATTTATAATGTAATTGAAGACAATTCAATAATGAAAGAAAATATAAAATTAATATTTTAACCATGTTTATTGGTACTTATTTTAACTTTAATTGTGTAAAATTTGAGTTCAAACAATGCTTGATAGATTAAAATGACCATGCTTCTATAATAGTTTATATGCTTAAATGACAGTAAACACTTCCGAATGATTAGAGTCTTATTTCTATTTCTTATTTGATGCCAATCACTCTCTTTGTGGATGTATATATTATATAATAACTGAAGTATTGATACCATTTTTATTACAGTAATTCCACAAGAGCTAACAAAACCCTACTAGTGTTTGAGAACAGCGTTGGATTGTGTTTTAATAAAGGAATGATTTTTGAACAGGAAGTTCCATTAGAATTCAATGGGAAGCTGACTTGTCCAGATCTTCAAAATTTCAGAAATGAGGAAAATGCTCCTTTTGCTTTACAATGGTATAAGGTAAGTCCTTTTCTATAAAGACAGAAACAAAATAGCAATTAAGCAGTTTATTTTTTCCATTTTTGCACATCATTATCCTGCCATGTTCTACAACCTTTGGACCAACTGTTTACTTGAATTTCCTCTTATTCCATGCATAACCAAATAACCTTTTTTGTTACCTATGAGGTTGTAAACAACTCTTCCAAAGTAAACAGGCTTTTCTTTTTTTAAATATATTTTAATTTAGAGGTGGGCTTCACATATTTTAACAAGCACTAAAAATGTGAGCATGTGCTGAGCAGGTTAATATTATTCAAAGATTGGATGATCTAAAAGAGGCTCTGACAACAATCCAATCCACAGCAAAGCCTCTATTTAATTTGGCTCCACCAATCACTCAGCCTTATGACAATATATTAACCAACAATCTGCCATTACTTCAATAGTAAAAAAAAAGGTGTCACACAGGCTGACAGTAGCATAACTGCATGGACTGACCCAGACTCTGAGAAACAGCTGAAAGACAAATTGTTCCATCATACAGTGCCCCCTAAGTGGGTAAACACTAAAGGTATAATCCATCTTCTACCTTCATTTCAGTCAGAAGTGTCGTCAATATCTTCACACAAAATGAATTCCCAGCTACGTCCCTCCATGGACATAAATTTACATGGGTTTTGGACGTGGATTCTGCTGAGATAATTTCTAAAGGTGAAGATGCTCTGATCCAGCCACCAACTGGTGATCAGAGACAGAGACAGAAGCATACCTCAGTGCCCCACATAAATGTGGTGGCTACCCTTGATGTTGATGATGGCCCCCATAGACTCACAAAATATGCCAAATTATTGGTTAAATGCATCACTTAATGAACATAATTATCTTCCAACAAGCGCCCCTTCGGAGAACTCGTACTGAGAATGTGAAGACCAGTGCAAGAAGAATACCTTAAGCATTATGTCATGGAATGTAGCTGGGTGGTACGGTTTTAGAGACCTAAATTACTCTAATCCTCTGATAGACAAGGATATCATTTTGTTGCAAGAGACTTGGACTGCAGATGACCTCCTGCTAAATGGTTATCATTCGTATAAGCTAGAAGCAAGACCAGGCAGAGGTCCAGGAAGACTGAAGAGACGGCTGGGTATATTCATTTCTACCAACCTGAAAGCCCATTCTTTTATTGCCCCATTAAACATATGACTATGGCCCTTCTCAAGATGAACTCAGTCCTGCTTTTAATAATAAATAATATTTATCTTCCGCTATTGCTAAGAAAAGCTGAAAGCACTGCAGTATGGATGGAGTTGGAACACTATATTAGTAAACTCCACATGGACTATCCAAAAGCCAAGGTCTTACTTCAATGATATATTGGGACCAGATGATTACACACTATATATGAAATATGATCATTATCCACCATCGGACGTTCCCATACAAACCAGCAACTCCCTCACATGACTTTCTAAAGGCAATAGAGAAAATTATGCTGGCCTCTGTCTTGCAAAGATGACAAATAAATTAACCTTTTTATATCCAACGGCTCTTAGGCTGGCAACTATCCTGGCAAGATTACATTTATGGCAGAGTCCAAAACCAGCACCATTGATTATATCCTAACTTGTATGGAGTTATTATATTATGTAGAAAATTTTGAAGTCCTACCTTACCTGGAAAGCGATCATCTACCTTTGTGTGTATACATGATGCCCTTTAGGGACCAATTTATTCCTGCAATTTCTCCAGCAGGCTCAACAAGATGTAGGGTCAAATGGTCCCAACAACTTGACCAGAAGGTGAGGAGAGACCTATCAGAGGATAATCTTCAAAAACTCCATTCAGCCTTTATTTCAGCCAACCTTTCCCAAGATTTACTAGAACTATATAAAAACATAGTTATTAGCACATGACCAGAACTTCTCAGCTAAGAGGCTCTGTATTGTCTCCAAACCATGGTTTGACAAGGATTGTGTAGAAGCCAAGAACGTTCTCACCTTAACCTATAAGATGTACAAAAGTGAGACTGGGAATGGCAATAAAACAAGTCTTAAGCATCTTCTTACACACACAAAAAACACCTGTTCCCTCTTTTTATAAAATAATAAAAAAAAATTGTTCAAAAAAAAACAATTTAAGCAATTGATTGCTTTTAAGAAGAGACACAACACAAGGTCCTCCTGGGAACAGCTTATTATACCAGCAAAGCAGAAGAACTCTTCTCTATTCTGGCATCTAATGGCTAGTCACTCTGACAGAATTCATACCCCATTAGATGCCCATTTACCTCCTACAACCTGGGAACTTCACTTTCAGAGAATCTATGAAGACCCCTCCAGCAAGAATATAAAGGCTGTGATGGTGAACCTATGGCATGCGTCCACAGGTGGCACATAGAGCTCATTTCTGTGGGCACACAAGCATTGCCCTAGCTTAGGTCCAGCACGCATGCGCACACTGGCCAGTTGATTTTTGGGCATTCCAGCCCACTGGAAATTGGGAAACAGGCTGTTTCTGGCCTCCAGAGGGCCTCCGGGGGGGGGGGAGGCCATTTTTGCCCTCCCCAGGCTCCTAGAAAGCCTCTGGAGCCAGGGGAGGGTGAAAAACAGTGCTACTGGGCCCACCGTGCCATCGTGGCGGGAGTGGGGGGGTGCTCACGCATGCACAGGGGGTATTGAATTATGGATGCGGGCATGCAACCCCCCTGCACTCCTCTCGTTTTCGGCACGCGATGGCAAAAAGGTTAGCCATCACTGGTATAAGGTATACAATGAAGAATTTACCTGAATGGCTCCCAGTTTCAGAGTCCGAAATTAAATCGCTCATTGGCCAACTCAGGACTAGGAAGGCCCCAGGAGCTGACTTCATTTCTGCTGAATTATTAAAGAACAATTTAGAGTGGTGGATACCAGTTCTGGCAGCGCTATTCACTTATATCGACTCCACTGGCCATATTCCAGAAGATTGGGGCTTGGCAATTGTTGTCCCAATTTTTAAAAAGGGAAAGAGAAATGACCCTGCCAATTATAGACCAATAAGTCAGCTAAATATATTCAACAAACTGTACCCCAAACACCTCCAAGATAAATTAAAGGAGTGGCTGGATCTTGAGAACTTGATTATTGAAGAGCAAGCCGGATTTAGAGAGGGGAGAGGCACATGGATCAGTGCTTAGTTCTTCATCATCTGATTGAAAAAATATATATCAAATAGACCTGTATCATTATACACCAGTTTTGTAGATCTCTACAGTTACCAAATGGCCATATAATAGAGCAGGTAACCACCTTCAAATACCTGGGGCTGGTCATTCAGGCCACTGGTTCAAGAAAACCACATGACGAATATATGGATGCCTTGGGCCAAAGATCAGTGAGCACCATCCTTAAATTTTTCAGCACAATGGGAAAATATTATGTCCCTGCCACAATTAAGCTTTTTCTGGCCAAGTCGCTAGCACAGATTCTTTATGAGACCTTGCTCGGACCCTCAGCTTTGTGTTTTACACTATTGGAAAAAGTTCAATCCAAATTCATTAGATCAATTCTCCAGATGCTGCGTTGTGTCTCAAATATAGAGATAGGATTGACAAAAGTCAAAGTAAGAATCCGTGTAGCGTCCTTAAATCTCTGACTAAAACTTAACTTCTTTCCACAAGGCCTTGTTCCATTAATCCTCCAAGACAAATTCTCCTTGTCCTGGATCAAGGCTGTCGAGTCCAACCTTGCCAAACTAGGCTACTCCCCAGCTTCAATATTTGATGGACTATGACTAAGCAAAACAAACCTTGCGACAAAGGGTAGAGCACATTGAAAGGCAAACGGACTTGGGGAAAGTTCTGCTGTTTCTGGCTCCACACATCATTAGATATGTTGTTACTCCTGTTAGCTATCTTAGTCAATAGGAGTCAGCAAACCACCAGAAAGCATTTTCACTCGCACGGTGCCATGCACTTCCATCGGCAGTCATGTCAAGTATGAAAAGATACCATTGGCTGAAAGACTCTGTTCCTGTGGCTCAGGAAAGGTGAAGACTGTGGATCACATACTCCTCCGATGTTCCTTTTACACAGAGATTCGGGGGGAAAAACATATTCTGCCAATAATTGCTTGGTATCCTGGCCATTCCGACACTGCTTCTCTCCAGTGGCTGATTAAGAATGAACAGTCCATAACTACAGCAAAGGTGGCTAGATTCTGAGGAGCAGCACTGGGGATTCGTCAGAAATACATGTCTAATCCACTATAGTTATGTTATATAACAAATGTAGCAAACCCTTTGCACTGCTTACTCCTTTCCCTTTTAGTATTAAACTGATAACGGGCCACACAGTTTATAGATTGTAATTTTAGGATAGTTAGACCATGTATAATTGACAGACTGGATTTTATCATAGATTTTAGTTGTTATTTATTATTTTATTCTAGAATTTTTAATTGTAAATTTACTATTTGTTTTTATTTGTTGTGGTCTCTGGTATATTACTAATAAACTGAACTGAATTAAATTGAATTAACTATGGTGTTCCCCGCAAGCCTCAGGCCATTCTGAATTTTAGCTTTCCAAACTCATTCTTACATATACTGATTATTCTATGAGCCTTACTATAAGGCTTCCTTTAAGTTTTTCTAAAGACTTTCCCCCTTTGCTTCTCAGTTCGTTAGATACGGTAGTTCTTTTTTCATATATATATTTATTATGTTTTATTAATGGGATTAAAATACAAAACAGAAAAAAAGAAAAAATATACATCCAACAGTAACAATAACAATAAAAAATGGGTACAAAAATGGGTCTGTAAATAGCTATAAATTTTTTCATCCTTATTTAACAATAAAAATATATAAACAAATATTTCAGATGAGGAAGTCTCTATCTAATTGTTTTCAATGGGTACCTCTCCTTTTTCTTCTCTGATATTGTGTGTGTTTGGATGCTTGTTTATTGTCTCGTATTTCAGAATTTTTCAACTCAGGGTTGTTGTTTTTTTTACAATTTTTACAATTCAGGATTTTTGTCCATAGAATCTTTCCAATGCTTTCCCTCAGCCTATTGGAATAAGTTATTTTGCACTCAGAACCCTAATCTGATTGTCTTCATTTTGCTCTGCTCATGGTATGATAATATAGTAGGTAAATTCCAAGGACATTCTCTCAGAAGGTCCCTGCAACTTTCACATTTAAAATATTTTCCCCATGAGTAAGTATTAAGTCCACTGTACTGATTACCTAATTTCCTCCTCCACCTTTTATATGATGAAGCTGTCCAAGTCATGTCAAGAATCTGTTGGCCCTCCTGTGGCCTTTTATCATACTGACACTTCATCTTTGATGTATTTTTCAGGGAAAATTGTATTGATTGCAGTTCCAAACTTTGTTTCTGTTATAAAATGAGAATCTTTAATATTGTTTAGGAGCCAGATTGTTTCCTGCTTGGCTTCATTTAATAGTTTTTGAGAGGAGTTTCAACATAAACCTGAAATATGCTTTCAAGTCTTTGCAATGCTGATATAAAGACATTGGTGTTTTTTTTCTTCTTTGACCAAGAAGATACAAATGTTTCATTTTCTTTAGTTTTCACTTCTTTCCCTGTATCCTTCTTATTCTTCCATATGTTATCCATCTTTCTATAATTAGTTGGTGTCTTCAGGTAAGTAATAGGAAGAGAAAGGTGTGCTGATTATATTCACCATCTTGAGTTATTTGTAAAACAAAGGGTGGGATAAATAAATATAAATCTGTTTTATTGTGGGATTCTTGGTGCTCTCCGAGCTTAACTGTTTTCTTTCAGACATTTCATTACACAACGAGGTAACATCGCCAGTGGTTTAGTTTTAATGTTTTAGCAGCTGCTATTCCTTTGGAATATTTTTATTGCCTTTTGGAACAAATATTTTATTCATTCAACTTCATTTTTAGTTATGAGTTATTTTGGTTAACATCGTCTCACTGCCTACCTTCCTCAACTATTATCTCTCCAGTTTTCAAATTAATAGGTATATACCAAAAGCTGGGCTTAACTATTCTCCATGCTAAAATCACGCTCTGAGAACAGGCTGGTATAAATTGTAAATATAAATTGTTTCCAACTTTATCTTAAATATTCTACCTGTTACATACCTTTGTCTCCATTATAATAGAATATAGAACATAAAATCATAGGACTGGAAAGGACCTCAAAAGGCTTCTAGTCCAGTCCCCTGCCCAAGCAGGAGCCTTATACCATCCCAGTCAAAATGGCTATCCAGTCTATTTTTGAAAACCTACAGTGATGAAACTGCCACAGCTCTAGGAGACAAGCTGCTCTGTTGATTAATTGTTCTCACCAGCAGAAAATTTCTCCTTACTTCTAAATCTTTATAGGTCCCTACAATTACTTTTCTCCAACTGATATTGTTACATTAAATATTTATAAAATGATTACTACCCTTGGTACACAGCATTTGGCACTGGCATCTGTACTACACTGCCATTATAGCCATTAATTAAGGTAACATTTGAGGTGTAGCATGTGATTATGACTATTTATCATTTTAGAATAGAATAATAGAGTTGGAAGGGACCTTGGAGGTCTTCTAGTCCAACTCCCTGCTTAGGCAGGAAACCCTACACCACTTCAGACAAATGGTTATCCAATCTCTTCTTAAAAACCAATGTTGGAGCATTCACAACTTCTGGAGGCAAGTAGTTCCACTGATTAATTGTTCTAACTGTCAGGAAATTTCTTCTTAATTCTAGGTTGCTTCTCTCCTTGATTAATTTCCACCCATTGCTTCTTGTCCTGCTTTCAGTTGCTTTGGAGAATAGCTTGACTCTTTTGTGGCAGCCCCTGAGATTTTGGAACACAGCTATCATGTCACTCCTAGTCCTTCTTTTCATCAAACTAAACATACCCAGTTCTAGGTAGGGAAAAATAAACGAAAGCTGAGCAGAGACAAACCACCTAGTTACCTGCACAATCAGATTCTAGGGAAGACTTATATGAATTTATCTTTAAGAACAGCAACAAGCTTTTCATTCTTTTTTCCTTAACGTCCATTTTTCCCCATTCCCCTCTTAACTCCCTATGCAACTATACTTAAGGAAAGATAGCTCCCATTTTCCAAAAGCTGGAGGATAGGGCATATTTCCACTAGCATAACAGGAAACATTTTTAAAGGTGAATTGTTGCACAACCTTCCATTGCTACCAGCATGCATAAACCCAGTGTGTGAGTTGGAGATGAATCACAGCCAGGGCTCATGTGTCTTGCAACTTCTACCTCAAAAGAGGCTATGGCCTAGTTTATCCATTGCACTAAGCTATAGTTTATTGAATGGACTGGATTTGCACAACACACTAAGCCAAAATCAAACATCACAGCAGAAGCCATTCTTTACTGCATGAGAACCAAGATATGCTTCTGCTGTTGTGTTTAATACAAAGGCTTTAATTCAGCTACCTACAAACATTACAGCCTGTCACTGGTGATGTTTGTAAATATTTGTACAAAAACGTTTTAAAAATAATCATCTCTCCAATTAACCGAGAACACTGTCTTGATTGATCAAATGTGTTTAAATGTATTCTTAATCTAAGCAAATTAATTGGGTAAAAGGTGCAATTGTGCCTGTGTAGTAACAACATGGAAAGCCAAAACATCCCTTTAAAAACAATGCTTCATTTCCCTGGAAATAAAAGACTAGTGATAGATCAGTGTCCTCTCTGTGCAGCTTTGTGCCTGTCAGTTTTGTAGTTTCAGTCACATATGGAAGGGCAATGGGAATGGGCTGCAGCATTTAGAAGCAAACTCATTACATTTGTTTTTAAGAGACAGATGGCAAGCCCAGTAGTTTTGCTGTTGCCATTTACAGCAAATGGCTCCCAGGTCTGCTCATGTAAACACACACACACACACACACACACACACACACACACAGAGGCATGGTGCATGGGTTATCGTTGCATTTGTTGAATGTTTGAAAGGCAAGCCGGTTGAATCCTGAATTTAATTTTTTTTTTTTTAAGTGGCTTCATCCTCAGGGATTTGGAAGTCATCTCTTCTTCCCTCCCCTCTGAGTGTGCAGCTTCTGAGAAGACCTAGGTAAATTTGAAATCAACCACAGGCCTTTTCCATGAGTCAGCAAGTCCTTCCCAGCAGCAAGTGAGATTCAGATAACATCTGCCATGACGGGCTGCAAAACCTGTTCCTCAGGTTCTGAGTAAACAGACAACAAACATGAATGTATGTTGCAATCAGCCACCAGTGTATTTCAGTGAGATGGACAGGCCTTTGGAATTGGGTTGCAGCTCTGATCATTGCCAGTAGCTAATCATAACAACCACAACACAACTGGAGACGGTATTTTTGTCTTATAGATCAACTTGGCAGACTGCGAGCTCCCAAAGGGGTGGATGTGGAAGCAAGAGAAGAGGTTTCCTGTGCACCCCCCCCCTCCCCCTGTTTGTTTTCAACACACAAACAACAAATGGGCAGATTGGAAAGATGCTGTCTCTTTAAACTGAAGAGCTTGTTGGTTTATTGCTACCGTGGGGGAGGGAAATCCTTTATGGCTGATGACATGTTCCCTGGTTAAGCTCTTGAAGCAGCAGGATGGGAGGAGCAAGGAGGAGAAATAGCCACTGTCCTGATAACGCTGTGACTTTTTGCATTGAGAGCAAGCAAAGGTTGGGAGCATTTGCAAGAACAATTTGTTTTTGTAGATTGGGGGAGGAAGATCAGCCCTGCAAAGATGATTTGATCTTTGAGTACTTGGGTCGGAAGGTGAAGGGCAGTTAGTCTTGGGGCATAGGACTCAAGGGGCACAGAAATGAGAGATGTCCCAGCTTTCTGACACTCCATTGTGTCATGCCCCATTCCTTCCCGCCGTTGAGATGGGTATCCCATTGGAGTGGTGGGCCCAGAAATAAATGATTCCAGCTTTGAGCTTCAGAAAATTAGGGGCTGGTTTGGTATACTACAGGGGTCTCCAAACTTGGCAACTTTTAAGATTTGTGGACGTTGACTTCCAGAATTCCCCAGAGCATGGCTGGCGGCAGAATTCTGAAAGTTGAAGTCCACAAGTCTTAAAACTTGCCAAGTTTAGAAACCCCTGGTATAGTAGTTAAAATTTTGGACTAAGGTCAGGGAGACTCAGGTTAATTTCATCTTTAATTATGGAAACTCGTTGGGTAACTTAGAACCTGTTGTCCTTTCCCAGCCAACCCATCTTATAGGGTTGTTGTGTGGATACATGAAGAAAGATCCCCATGCTTGCTACTTTGGGCTCCTGAAGAAAAGATAGCAGAATCTAAATTTAACTAATAAAGAGTAGCGTTGCCTTGGGTCCTCATAAGGCCCAGCAGAAAGTAAATAACAATTGCTTACATTTTGACATGAAGTTGTAGTGAAAGCTAGGATGTTTTTCTTTGTGCTTGCAAACAACCCATACCTAGTATTCTTTTGACTCTTGCCAGTGAATTCTGAGATCTGCTTCTTATCCAAATGTGCATGAATAATCTGCCAGCACACAGGTTTGGGTTTGACCATCTGTTTCTTGAAGTTTGTGAAGTGAATGCTATGGAGTTGAGCAAAAGTTTGCATTTAGCCGTTTCATTATGGTAGCTTCAGACTTGTGGCAGAATAAAAGTTCTGACTATTAAAAAGGGAAGCTTGGCAGCAGTCAACATAAAGTATGCATGTAAACTTTCAAGAGTCTGGCAAATGTGATGGAATTTCTTTTGTGAAGGCAAAACCATGCTGTCTTATTAGTGGTTTAGAACTCTGTTTCTGATAAGAAGGAACCCCATTTGTTTGCAGTGCCGTACAAAGCTGATTATGAATGACAGTGATATATAGGCATGGTTTTTATTTTGACCTGGGGCTTCCGTCTTCAAATATTCAAGGTTTCACTTTGTTACAATGGTTAAAGTGAAACACTCTCTCCTTCTCTCCTTCCATCATTAGATCTGAGCTCCCCATAACATTTCTACCAGCTGACCTGTATCCTTTGTATTGGTTACATCTTCTGAACATGACCTACCACTTACACTTCATGCTTTGTGGTTCAGATTTCTCCCAAGATATGTGCTAAGAATTACCCATTTGATTAAAAGTTTGTAAGGATCAAAAACTACAGAAGCTAAGCCTCTACTGTCGATTGGGCTGCTGCTGATATTTTCATAAATATCATAAGCAGCTGACAGTTTAAAATAAACAATATAAAAAATAAACAAAGACAACAGTTGCTAGCCCATCAGTTGCCTTTCTTGGCAATCCTCAAATTTAATTGAAATTAGTTGACAAACAGGGATATCTTAATTGTATGAAAATCTTGGATTCTCTGCAATCTTGAGTTGCATGGTTCTAATAATGCATGGTGATAGCCTTATTTTCTGGAGGATTGTCTACAGGAGGTAACCAACTCCTGTATGGAGTTCTTCATTTTTACATGTTGAATGGCTGGGGCACCAATTGCTTCTAATCTCAGTCACTTTGGAAGTAGAATTCAGGAGTCACCTATATGTTGATTGTTGTTAAATCTTCAAAAGAATCACCAGAATAATTTACACAGAAGTTTGTAACTATGTTGAACATGTGCAAAGTACCTTTCCCTCAATACCAAAGCCAGAATTCATAGAGTTGGGCTTTAAGACAAGAGTTTACAGGAAGAATGCCTAATAACCAAGAATGGTTAATTCAAAGAGTTGAATTTTTGCTATTTAAAAAATTAACACAATCAGTAACAGTGTCTGCATTCAGCCTCTTTGGGCAGTTACTGGGCCTTTCTTCCCTTGTCATTGCCTGGTCCCAGTGGTGAGTTCCACTTACCTTCGCTACCAGTTTGCAACTGGGAATGCTTGTGGTGGTGCTTCACTTCTGTGCATGCACAAGTGCCGTGATGATGTCCGGGCAAGTGGGTGGAGCCTCCGGCCACCACCACTACTGGTTTGCCCTATCCGGGGCGAACCGATAGAAACCCACCACTGCTTAATCCCACCTTCCTCTACTTCCACTATCCCCAATGTTATTCAGGAATCCAACCATTACAAATTAGTTAAGTGTACCTGTGTTCTAATTTCCTAGAATGCTTTGACGGTCTGGGAATTATGGGAAGTTAAAATGGCAGCTATTACGAGTTCCTTAGAGAAGAGTTTCTTAATCTTGGCAGCTTTTAAGATGTATGAGCTTCAATGTGTGTGTGTTTCAACTTCAGCTCTTTGGCTGGGGAATTCTGGGAATTGAAGTCCACACATCTTTGGACACATTGCCAAAATTGAGAACACTGCCTTAGAGCATTAGCGATCACTGCCAAGAAATTCTGGCAAGGCCTCCACTGATAGAGCTGCTAACAGAAGAGGAAGCCGTAGTCCGCCCACAGCCTCTTCATATTGCCAGCTAACCTTGTTATTTTTTTTGTAGGTATGAGAATTGTGAACCATGTGTCAGTCGTTCTGTTGAGAGATGCATTTCTCCCTACACAAAAGTAAAGGCCAGAACTCTATGTGGGATAAATTCAATACAGGAGTCCCCGTGTTGTCTTTTAATCTGGTACTTTACAATAAAGCTACAGCAATAAGAAATAGACAAAAGGGCTTATGTATTTGGACGCAGATTGAGATGTTTGGTTGCTTAATCTGAGCCTAAGGTGTTTGGTTGGGGGGCTTATTCTGTGTTGTAAATCCCCAACCCCCAGGTCACAGTCCACTAGTGAACTGCAACATGTTCGGAACTGGAGCACACAAGTGGTGGAGGAGCACATACGCACGTGTCTATCACTCACCCACAACTATCCCTTCTCCTCACCCCACCCATGCTAGGCCGTTAAACTAGAAATGTAAGGAATAGATAAATCCTATGTAAGAGGGGGAAAAAAAATATCCAATGAGTATGTCATGTACATACTTCTGGAGGATTGTCTACAGAAGGTAATCAATGAGTCAGTGACTCCTGTGTGGTGCTGGTGTACTTATTCTTTTTCTTTCCTTAGATCCGAAGGAGCATGCCAAAAAATAATGTTTTATAGCTAGGCTTGGGGAAGGCCTTTCACCTTCACTATGTAATTATGATTGTAGACCAGCTTATGTTTTGTTATTACTTGGTATGCAAAGAGGTTTGGTAACATTGTTAATTTGACCCAGACAAATGCTATTTGCTGGACAAAAATATAAATATAGTGGTGGTTTGTAAAGCTGCCATAAATATATATATTTAATTTGTTTAAATGTGGCACCACTAGATTTATTTCCTGATTTTGATGCATTCTAATGCTTGCAAGAATTACTTGGAAGCTATTATAACCTTTCAGAAAATAATTTTATATATTTATACCATAAATGTAAAATATATACCATATAACCCAGGTATATGGTTGTTTTTTCCTGTTTTTTTTTACTGAACCTTTGTGTTAATTTTTACCATTGTGGTTTTTAGGCATTGTTGGTGTAATTGTAACATTTCCAAATCTTGTAATTGTTCTAGAACAGTGTTTTTCAAATTTGGCAACTTTAAGATATGTGGACTTTAACTCCCAGAATTCTCTTGGAGTGTGCTGTCTGGAACATGCTGTTAGGAGAATTCTGGGAGTTGAAGTCCTCATACCATCAAGTTGCCAAATTTGAACAATACTATATGCAGGGCCGGCTTAGATAGTATCTGGGATCTATTTTGGGAATACTTGAAAATTTCTGAATTTTGTAAAGTGATAGCCCACTGCAAGTGAAGCTTGTCTGTGGAGAGAACACTCTTCTTAATCCCAAGCGTTACATTACACATAAGAGGATTTCAACAGTAACTGTAAGCTCTCTGCATTGGGCACAAATATTGCTGTTGTCCATCCAATTATTTAGCTTTAAACCCTTTGTAGTGGATTGCAATTCTACAAAGAGTAGGTCTTGCATTTTGTCTGATGCGTTCCAAAATTTCACAATGAAAAATTGTGTTCTGGACTTGTTTGTCATGACCTTATGTTGCTATAAAATGAGATAAATCCTGCTTGCTATTTAGATTCCACAAAAATATTTTAATGTCCAGATTTTGCTCCCCTTTGAGAAAAAAAAATGTAGGTTTGGGGGTGAGTCTTGATTTTTAGAATGGAGGAGGGAGGGAAAGTAAGTGATGGGTTAAGAAAAAGTTTTGTTCTCTTCAGTTTTGTTCTGGATTTGGCTACTGCCTGTATTGTTCCTAATTCATGGAAACTGTCATGAAAAGACTGAAGGTTTGTAAAAGTTAATGTATTTCTGTTTTATCTTTAGAGGCTTCATCTCTCTTTTCTGGAGAGCAGCCTTAGCTGGTTATAGCACTTGTGATAGAAGTTCTAAGGGTACAAATTGAGGTTATTGACACTATAAGTCTTCGTGTGTTTTTATATCAGTAGATTTCCTTTTTGGCATATTGATGATTCAGTCCAGACACAGGTTACAGAACCTACATCTATATACTGTTTGCTCAAAGGTGGAATGCCCCAGTAGACCATGGGATTAGTCAAGCTGTTTAGCGTTTGCTTGAAGTAATAATACAGGGCTTCCATTTGCATGTTCCACTTTCAAATAGTTAATGTGATTTGAGGAAAAAACAATTTCTAGAATCTTAGTTTTGAGGCAGATTTTTTTTTAAAAAAAAACGAACACACTAACAATTTCTTGAAGGGTTTAGTTTAAAAAAAACTATTGTTGGAAGTCCTTCTGGGTTCAGTTCCAAGTGGGGAAGAAGACACTGGAAACATGGTGGCTGTTTGGAAAGATGGCTTAATGGTGAACAGGATCACATGGCTTCCTG
>JANHFK010004351.1:281340-294186 GCA_036250565.1 Sibynophis collaris
TATGGCAGGGGTGCCACAGGTGGCACGGGGAGCCATATCGGTGGGCACACAAGCATTGCCCCAGCTCAGCTGCAGCATGCACACACACATCGACCAACTGATTTTTGGGCCTTCCGGACCCACTGGAAGTTGGGAAACAGGCTGTTTCTGGCCTCTGGAGGGCCTCCAAGGAGGTAAGGAAGGCCCGTTTTTTGCTCTCTCCAGGCTCCAGAGGCTTTCTAGGAGCTTGGGGAGGGGGAAAACAGCCTCCCCCACCCCTGGGAGCTGGGCGTGGGGCACATTGAATTATGGGTGTGGGCACGCATGCGCATGACCCACCCACGCTCCTCCCATTTTTGGCACATGACGGCAAAAAGGTTAACCATCACTGCTTTGGAGCATAAGTCAGTGCAGAAACTTTGGCCTTTGAACTGCCTATTCAGCAACCAGTGTAGTATATTGGTTAAAATTTTGAACTTGAATCCTGGATCCAGGTTCAAGTTGACACATGACCATAGAGCCCATGGAGCGAATTTGGAGTGGTATCTGTCACTCAGCTCAACCTACCTCATACAGTAGGGTTGTTGTGGAACAAAATAAAGGGAACATCCATTTATGCAACTTTATGCTCCCAGAGTAAAGGTGACATGTAAATATTATTTAACAACAATAGCAATCTGATGATAATATTGGGGAAATGGATGGAATGCAGCCTTTCTGTTGGGATTTTAGTAGATAATCTGCTCTAAGTGACCCATTAATCTGAGCCAAAAAATGGTCTGTTTGTAAATTATGACCTGCTCAGACTTTTATCATCTCATCATGTTTCTATTAATTCCATGATAGGGAGCCTGCTTTCCAGTTGAGGTTCTGGCCTAGTTTCAGCATGGAACCCATGTGGCTGGGGATTCAAGGCTGGTAATTGCAGCACCATGGAGAGTTCCAACAAAGCAACCTGCTTTTATGAAGACTGGGGGTTTTAGGAGACCTTTTAATTCATTAGCCAAACACTACACACTTTGCTTTAAAAAGGAGACTCTGGAAAAACCAAATATCTGGGTGGGAGAAAGGTGCTTACTTTCTGGCCTGTGGCCTACTACCTGTATTGTGTGAATGCAACCATATGAAAAGGTACCCCGGGTTCAAGGAGTGGTCTTGAGTCTTCTTCAACAGCCTCTGACAGAGTATTGGGAGCTTTGTAGCCATGTATTCTGCTGCTTCTTTCTCTTTCTATAACTTTAAGCTTCAGCCAGGGCCATCAACTATGATTCTCCTCTTCCTTTACCTTTTCATCTTCTGCTGTTTCCCTAACATGCTTTATTTGCCAACATGCACAAGATGGATTTGTCCTGGTGGTACTTGCTTTCTTTATATAAACGCTTCACAATCTTGTAAATAATCTTAACCCTTCCAAAATCTGCACATGCTTTTATTTCATTATCCCATTTTTCCTGATGTCTGTATTCCTGCATTACTAAATTTATGTTCCCAGTAAGAATCATGTGTGCCTGTGACAGTACTGATGGTTTTCCTAACTGGATTTCACAAATTTCTTTAAGTGCATAATGAATGTTCAAGACTCAAAACTGAGGTGTTTGGCTGGAGGAGGCATACATTTTATGTTTGTGGGTGGGTGTGGTGTGGTTGTTGGCAGGCATGCATACACTGCACAAAAAAACAAACTGTAAATCAACTTGTTTGTGCTTTAGGGGAAAATATTGCGGTTGACGTGCTGTCAGTTGATTTGCCATTTAATTTGGAGCATTATATTTGGCTTGGTTACTACCACACAATGGCATCCCCTTGTGTTGACACTTCCGAGCATACTGTACTTAGTCTCCTTTTACATTTTTGAGCTTGAGAATGTTATTTGTATATTGAAAATAGGATAAAATGGAAAAAGGTATCTGCT
The DNA here is from genome assembly GCA_036250565.1 of Sibynophis collaris. Taxonomy (NCBI): domain Eukaryota; kingdom Metazoa; phylum Chordata; class Lepidosauria; order Squamata; family Sibynophiidae; genus Sibynophis; species Sibynophis collaris. Next base: position 283,232 of record JANHFK010004351.1, read on the forward strand.
GCAGTACTTTTTTAAAAAATCCCCTGTCTACCAGGTTCTAAAACTTATAAAGAGAGCTAAACTGTAATAGTTTAATGTCAAAGTTTAATGTTTACAAAGAGACAGCTGTGTGGTCTATGCAGAGCAAGCAAATAGGAACAAGAGCTTTTTACAAGGGGAGCTGCTGGATTTGGGAGCTGATCTGCCAAGTTTGGGGGAGGATTTGTTTGACTGATCTATGCAGGGGGTTTTTTGGCTGAGGCTGTTTGTATTTGGTTGTTTGCAAGCAGCCAGACTGAGTTCATGGTTAGAATGGGAGGTGCTTAGATCTGCCACTGATTCTTTGATCAAGTAATCATCTAAACTGTTACTGGAATCCTAAGCAGCAGCTGAATTTCAGGCAGCACTGTTTAGAACAGAGGTGTCCAACCTTGGCAATTTTAAGACTTTTGGACGTCAATTCCCAGAGTTCTCCAGCCAGAACTCTGGGAGTTGAAATCCACAAGTCTTAAAGTGGCCAAGATTGGATACCCCTGATTTAGAAATAGGCAAGCTGTTAGGCATGGTGACTAAAGAGAATGAACAGGGGAGATTAAGGAACAAGGGGATTTAGCTGGAAGAGGAAGAAGTTGACCTGGGAACTTGAGAAAAGGATGGACACCAAGGGAGAAATAATGGTGACTTGCCATATGGCTGTGTTTGCCCTCTCAAAAGAGTATGCAAATTGTACAGAAGCAAGCTTGGCTCCTTGCTGGAAGAGAAACTAAAGAATTAGAGGTCATTTCTTGTTTTAAGATTCATCAGGGAATGTGGAGCATACCATAAAAGACAGCAGAATGAGACCTTCAAGGAGAACAGGACCTAGAGAGTTCTCCAGGAGCAGGGGAGTAGGAAGATGCTCCTCTAAGAAGAAGGTACCCAAAGACCATGTAATCTGCCCTAAATGTGCTACACCTCCCGTCCTACCAGTATTTAGTAAATTGGTAAATTTGGCTAATTGTTAAAAGAAGGCAAGCAGCTTTAGGAAGCGTGTATAGATGAATGATAAGCTTAATAAGAAGCAAAAAGTTGATGCAGAAGAAAAGGAAAAAGGACTAATAACTCAGAAGAAGTACAAAGTGGTAGTTTAAGCCTGTAGGGATGGAGTCAAGAAGACTAAAGCCTAGAAAGAGATGATGCTAACAAAGAATGCAAATATAAGAATAGAGGTTGAAGAGTATGTCTGAAAGAAAATAAGACTCAAGAAATCCATGGTCAGGAAAGATTGGAAGCTAATAAAAGAGCCCTGATGGTGCAGTGGTTAGAATGCAGTATTGCAGGCTGACTCTTCCCACTGCCAGGAGTTCGATTTTAACTGGCTCAAGGTTGACTCAGCCTTCCATCCTTCAGAGATCGGTAAAATGAAAACCCAGATTGTTGGGAGCAATATGCTGGCTCTGTAAACCTTTCAGAGAGTGCTGTAAAGCAGAGGTCCCCAACCCCTGCCGCCACCAGTCCACAGAGCTGGAAAGGATGTAAAGCACTATAAAGTGGTATATATAAGCCTAAGTGCTACAGCTATTGCTAATAATGGGGATAAAGAAAAGGTAAACTTCCTAGTACGTTCTGTGCAACGTTTTCTCTCGGAAGAGGGAAAGAACCCTTCCTGATACGATTGCCAAAAGGGTGGGAACACAGCTCGGGATTGATAATGGAACAGTAAGAACTTAAGTTTGTTTCTTGAAATGAATTCAGGTCTCCAGGGTCAGATATATTATATCAAGATATTGAAGGAGCTGGCAGAAGTGATCTAAGAACCACTGACTGCAAACTTTGAAAACCACTGGAGAATTGGTAAAATGAAGAAGAACAAACGTAATCCTAATATTCAAAATGGGGGACAGGGAGGATCCGGGAAACTACATACCACTTAGCTTAATGTCTGTCTTGGGCAAGATACAAGAGCATATTGTCAAGCCACATCTGCGAGCGCGTAGAAAAGAATGCTACCGACGGCTAAAGAATGCTAATGACTCTTATCAGATTAAGTTCACTTCTTTTTGTGCCAGAAGTAATTTTGTAGATGAAGTTGCAGTGTTTCTTAAATCTCAGTAAAACGTTCGCCAGGGTCTCTCGTGTTATCTTTGTGAATAAGATGGATACATTTTGTGGACAAGATGGATAAATTTAGACAGTACTCAAGTCTGATGAATTTGCAGTTGATTAAATAACCACATGTAAAGAAGGGTCTAAGTGGTTCTTCATCCTGAATGGAGCTGTCAGATGAGGTCCCTCAGAACTCTGGGCTGAGTTCAACATAATTTTTTTTAGCTATATCCCAAGCTTAAAGGAATTGACTAAAACCTTGGAATACAAAGTACAATTGATCTTTCTTGATGGGCTTATATACAGGTAGTCCTCAGCTTACAACCATTTGTTTAATGGCCGTTCAAAGTTACAACAGCACTGAAAAATGTGACTTACGACCGTTTTCACATTTATGATCATTATAGCATTCCCACAGTCACATAATCAAAATTCAGATGGTTGGCAACTACTGTGAGTTTATGATGGTTGTAGTATATTGGGGTAATATGATCATCTTTTGCGACCTTCTTGACAAGCAAAGTCATTGGGGAAGCCAGATTCAATTTACAACCATGTTACTAACTTAACAAGCACAGTGATTGAATGAACAACTGTGTCAAGAAAGGTCGTAAAATGGGGCAAAATTAACAACTGTCTCACTTAGCAACAGTAATTTTGGACTCAATTGTAGTAAATATGTTTGGACTACCTGTATTACTCCAAAATCCACTGGATATTGATTGCTCATGACAAACATTAATTCCTATTACTGGGTAGGAAAAGCTAAATTTAGAAATAGGGGATAGAGGACTATTGGAGTCACTGCATTGGATCTCAGCTTATCTGTCCAATGATGCCCTTGCTTTGAGGCAGTGTATAGGAGACTATGAGTATTAGAAGACCATTGTCAGTCCTTTCTGGTTGACGCCACAGTGAAACAGGCTGGAAATAGCCAAGCTCCGCTGAGCTCGGCAAAAACCAGCCCGACAAACCGCCGTTGGAGGATCGCGAGACCCCCAAAACCGTCTTGAAGAGACGGTGGGATGTGGAGAAATATTTTTATTGTTATGTGGTAGAGTAACAAAATCGTGAAAGCCTATAAGAGTTTCCTTCTTTATCTAATATCAAACAAAACCAAGATAGGGTTATTTTGAGTTTCTTTCTCACACTTTCCTCTTTCTCAGACTGAGTCATGTTTCCTGAAACTCTTTCCTTAACAGTTTGCTCATTCCTTCCTCATTCCAAAGGCCAGGTCTGCGTTCCTTCATGACCACTAACTGAACTGGACCAATTTAGTATGGTGTGAGAAGGTAGCAATAAAAAAGTTTGAGTTGGGGACTGTGGAGAGGAAAAAATAATCCCCTGTGCAGCCTTATGGGTGAGAGAATTGAACCGCAGCTCAGAATGTTGGTCCATTCTGAGTTCTCCCTCTTTTTGGTCATGCAATCCAGAGAAGTGGATCTCACTGTATGGGATGTGCATATGGGTATGATATGTGGGGAAACAGAAACACCACACAAAGACACAGTACACTACTTCATTACACAGACAAACAATATTATGGCCACTGCAATGTAAAGGGATTAAAAAGAATTCCAGAAGCCATGTTTTACATGCTTTCTATTTGCATGTTTCTCTTTATCACATTTGGTTTTTCACTGTGGAGTATTTGGTCTTCATTTAAGAGGGAATTTCCATCACCTTGTTTTTTTCAATATATTCAAAATATATCGCACACAGCCATTGTGATCAGTATCTAATTCAAAACCCGGATCCTAAATGATACTTCACTTCCAGGGTTTTTGTTTGTTTGTTGTTTGTTTGTTTGTTTATTTTGATGAAAGCAGATCTCTCATTTAAGTGTGTTCAAGGAGCAATCCATAATTTCAGGAACAAGACTAATGCCGCTAGGATACCATGCTTTAGAAAGACAAAGACTGTTTAAGGCTTACAACAAATTGTTCTGATACTTATTCCAGAACATGAAACTTGAATATGTTGCATGTAGCAAAACTTTATATTTCACAAAGCACAAATGGAAGCAAATTTACTTATTTTTTATGTTGTAGATTTTGATGAGCTAAAATGACTTGGCAACCAAGTAAATTTTACATCTATTCATAAAGTACCCTGCTATACTATCTGACTTTTTTCTCTCATCTTCTTCCCCTACTCCCCTACTTAAAGCACACAAAATGATTTAAATATTTTCCTTCCCACCACCCTTCCTCTTTCCATATTTCTATTCCCTCCCCCCTTAAATTGGTTGCTGTGAAGTTTTACAATCCTGCCAAGTTATTTCCTTGGGATATATTAAAGCAAGATCAGCAGAGAGTCTCTGTGTGTTTGTATAAGAATGTTTGTAAATGTTAGCAAGTACCACTGCCAGACTCATTGAACATGTATGCCTAGCAGAGAGACCAAGAATAATTTCCAAACTGTGAATGACTGAAGTGGTTTCCTGATACTGGAGGTGTTTCCTAATAGTGGGGGTGGTGTGGACAGAACAGGGGTCTTAAAAGATTAAAACCTTTCTGCTTTGAGACTAAAGCTGCCCTGGTGTTGCTGCCTTTCCAGATTATCCTTTACAAAGGGAATGGGGAAATAGCACTCTATTAGTATAAAACAGCCATGAAATTGTTAGGTTTTTAAATGCATTTGTTTAATGTTGGTTTATTTTTAACACATAATATACCTCAGATATAGCTCATAATATAGCTCATAATATAGGCTCAGCTCTTTCTAACTTGAGGAAATGGGCCTTTGACTTTTGTTTTAAATGGTATCATATATTTAAGATCGGCGAAAAGGAACAACCAGAAGTTTAGTAAAATAGCAGGAGGTCAATAATTCTAAATGAAGAAATATTAATGAAATGTTATTAGCCCCTCTCTCAAAAGATACCTCCTCCTCCTCCCCTCCCCAAAAGAATGTGTTGATTGGGTCATATATTCTTCTTGGCATCTACATTTACAGATGGATGAGAAGGACAAGGAAAAATTAAAACATGCAAAAAATACAAGTACTGTAGTGACAATTGTAAAGTTTAAGAACAGTAAGCCATAGATGGAAACATAGTCACAATTCAGAATCAAATTGGCCACGCTAAAGTATCTTTAAATAAAATACAGAGGCATCCTTTCCCAATATCAGATAAATTTCTTGCTTCTTTTTTAACAGTACATAGAATACTTACATAACCCCCCCCATAATGCTAAATAAATGCTGATCTGTTTACAAAGCCATGTTCGTTGTTATTTTCAACACTTGAGAAAGCTAGTGTTTGGACCTGAATTTTTTTTGAATGGATAAAAGTAAAACTTCACAATCCAATTATACGAAAATGATATCTTTAGAATTGCATGTTTAAGGACTTTCCTCTGGATAAGTGAATTGTTTGAAATATTGTATAATCCACATGATGATCCAGTTGATATCCATATTGAATGGATATCTTTGAGGTGAAATCCAGAAGGAGGGTTCTGTAGCTGGAGGATGAGTTCCTTTCTGACATTCAGTCAATTTCTATATCATGAATTTCTGATCCAGGTCTTTAGTTCTCAACCTTTTGATTTTAAGCTCTCACCATTTAATGAATCAGGCTGGGTGTTATCAGGATGGAATCATCTTTTTTCTAGGAAAATTTTCTTTATGTACGTTCTTACAGTCATCTTTTGGTACATAAAAACTGTAGTAATACTGTTGAGATACCATCTACTGTAGATAAGATTATTTCATCACCAGGAATAACTCTGATAATAACTTGGGCTTATTAGTGAGAAGCCTGAGGTTGCATTTCACCAGCTAGTATCGGGATTGTAAAAAATCAACTCTCTTTTCACACTGGAATGACAGAATGCCATGAAGTGTGTTTGTCTCATTCAAAAGAAACTTTCTCTACAATCCTAACCCAACAAGTCTGTCTCACAGCCAGCCAACCATCAACATCTATGTCCCACTTATCCAACGACTCTTATGGGGCATCCTTCCCAATATATCCTTCTTGCCCACTTTGGCAGGGTTATTATCAGCATATCAGTATATCTCAGCCAATTTGATTGGAAACTCTTTAATTTGCTCTCCTCTTTTTCTCTCCTTTTCATTCCTTACAACAGTTGAGGAAAGAAGTTGCAGTATTACCCATTGAAAAACACTATTTAGAGAATTTGCAGAACAGGGGTTTGTTGTTGTTTTTTGACAGTGTGGGAGAGTTGCAAATAAATGGAGGGGGGAGGAAATATTGTTTGTTTGCACAATGTTAGATTTCTTCATATCGAAGTGTATGTTGTATTGTACAACAACATGGAAAACCTTCGGTGAAGTTGATAAACATTGATAATTTTCGATAATTCTTTGGGTAACAAACTCAGTAAAAATCTACTGCCCGTAATTAATTTGTTTTTCTGCCAGTTTCTTTTCCTGCATGTAACTTTGTTAATTTAGCATGAATGTTAGTGTGTTTTTTTCTCTTCCCCAAAAGGTACAATGACATCATTATCTCAAGGGTTTTTTAGGTCCTGTAGCTAAAGTAATATTTATTCTGCAGTGCTATGCATGGGCAAAGTGTGTTTCTCTCATAGGAAGCGGTAATTTAATACAGTATTTTGTTAGCTTGCATTGAATCCATATTACTCGAGATTACACTACATTCTGTTAGTCAATCCATAGTGTTATTGCATTAGGTTAGCTAATCATTAGACTTCCAAGTTCTTTTACTAACATGCATTATACATTTAGTATTATACTAATACTGATTTACTCCTTTACTTTCCTCATTGCTGGGTTAACATATCACACTAAATTAGAGAGTTGGTTCTGAAGTCTCGTGATTTAAAACTGCAATAAACAATATAGGTTGTTTAGTGTTGTTTAGTATAGTGCAAGCCGACTCCTATACTCTATAGTTTATGGCACAGGGTAATGCAGGGGTGAAATCCAGCAGGTTCTGTCAGGTTCCGGAGAACCGGTAGCAGAAATTTTGAGCAGTTCGGAGAACTGGTAGCGGAAATTTTAAGCAGTTTGGAGAACTGGCAAATACCATCTCTGACTGGCCCCAGAGTGGGGAGGGAATGGAGATTTTGCAATATCCTTCCCCTGCCATGCCCATCAAGCCACACCACACTCACCAAGCCACGCCCACAGAACCGGTAGTAAAAAAATTTGGATTTCACCACTGGGGTAATGTATGAACCCAGTCAGTTATAGCCAAGACAACAAGCTATGTTTTACAAGACAATTATGTGTTATGAACTTGGGCAGTTTGTCCAGATCTGTTATTTATGAAACAATTTTCTAGAATAAAAATGCTTTTTTTAGTATAAAACTTGTGGCTTTGGTAAAGGATATTACAAAACAATCCGTCTGTCTCAAAACCTCACTAGGAATTGACATCACAACCATCACTAATTCAGCTTTATAGTGCCTATCTGCTTCTTCCAAACAAATCTACTTTTCTGGGTTTTTTAAAATTAAATAAACCTTTTCTTAAATAAATATATCCTCCACATTTCATTCTTACTTGGTACCAAAATAGAGAGAGAAGGCTAAAGATCCAGCTAGATGTTCATCTTGGTAATAAAGTCCTCATATTAAGGTTTTTTCAGTTGAACTTTATATGTATTGCTTTAGAAGTAGAATTAAAATTTACCAAAACTCAAATAATCTTCTTTATACAACGCATACACCAGCACAGTCAATACATTGTGGAGAGAGAGAGAAGTTCCTTGAGGATGGGCCTGAAAGCTTATAAGAATAAACCTTAGGTCCCATTGACCCACTCAGATTGGATCCTGCAATATTATTCTGGGATATGTATATTTGCCTTCATTCATGAATCTTTTTAGTTCCAAAGACCTGGCAATGACAATGTTGGAGGCAGACTGACCAAGCAGGGGGAGGAGTCAAACGGGGAATTAATCTGGAATCCCTACATGGGTACAAGAGGGCTAAGGCTGACCACCCTTGAATGCCTTTGAACCTTATCTTGTCTTACTCAGATGCAAACCATCATTTTGAGAAGATTCCTTTGTATAGGCTTAAGTGATAAAACAGCTAATTGAACTCTTCTAAGGTGGATCTGGCTGTTCGTGCCTGACATCCTTTTATAAGGATGTACCTTCAGCAAATATAGTTTAGCACAAATAGACTATATCTATCTTTAATTAGATGTACAGTCAGCATTCCCATGTCATGGAAATGTCCATCACTCAGAATCTTTTCAGAAAGAAAAGATTAAATCTAATAAATCAACAATTAGTAGGCAAAAAAAACCCCTTCTAAGATGTCTAAATTATGTGTGCACTGTTCATAATTTATTGTAATACATACTTCTAGATGTTAAATATAAACGATCTAAGAAGTTTATTGTAATAATTACAGTTCCAGGGTAGATATAATATTAAGATTAAAGCAGTATTTCTAATAATGTGGGAATTATATCCTGGTTCTTGGTATTTCATAATAGCTTGTCCCAATCTGCCTTAGAAGAAACTGGGTATCCTTTTTCACATGGTGTTCTGAAATTTGGGTGATGGGAAGGAGCCTTGCTTTTTAGATAGTGAGATTCTTCAGCTGCATATGCTGAGTGTATTTGAAGTTTGACTGCAGAATTTGGCTTCATGTTTTGTATTTGTATGTTCCTTACTTTCCAGCTTCTTCTACCTTTTCATTTCATGCACTCTGATTCCATAATATTAGTTTCTAATGTGGCGGATGGCAAGCTGTGGTTTTTAATTATCCTAATTGTCTGATTCAGGTGAGGTATGCTTATTCCAAACCAAGGACTGGCGAAGGAGTAGTGAACCTTGTACCCAACTATAAGCTGCCTTTTAGTTCACAGTGTAAATCAATCTGTCTGTCTTTTTTGTCTCTCTCTCACTAAAGAAAGAAAGAAAGAAGATGGGATAGGAAGTTTAGCTCTGCTGCCTGTCTTTTTCACTTAAAAGGGGGAAAAATCCTGCATTTCATTCCAAGGACCAAGTGTGGTGCTGTCTTCTTTCCAAAAGGGAAAAAAATAGAATTTTTTGACCTCATGTTCTTGGATATATGTTGCCTACTTTTTCCTACCCGCGAATTTTCATAAAATTTTTCATAGAATATCTACAGAACTTAGAAGACAAGCTTTAGAGAACAAACACTTAACAATTAAACTCGACCAATATTTCCTGATTTATGGTTGAGAGATTAAGAGAACAATGCCAAGCTTCCAGATAGCTTCTTAGCAAGAGAACAGCATTCTTATATAATAAATATTAACTATCACCATCTTTTTGTAACCTAGCTTCCATCCAGAGTTTAGTTTCGGATTAGTACTCACCACCATCAATATCAGATTGATGGAGATATAAGGCATATTGGGTTCAAATTTTGCACTAAACCTAAACATACATTGTTTCTTCTCTGTTGTAGTTGATTCAAACAACTAAAGCTTGATATGATGTGCAAACCAGGTTACTCTGCACCTCTATGGATAGTAATGAAAGTGAGAGGTAGCAGCATCTCCAGTTTTAATCATTTTACTACAGCTCATTATCCTATAGTTGTAGGACCTTTTTTCTTGACTGAGATTCTTATGAGCACTTCTAGTAGTTCTTCCATTGCTGATAGATCTCTTATCCTTTAGAAGCATAAAGACAATGTGCAAGAAGCTGGCAAATATGTTTGCATATTTTATTTCTCATTGATAGTAGCAGCAAAATAGCTGCAGAATGTAGCTGGGATTTACACTCTTCTTGCTGGGCTATCTTTAAAAAGGTGCTATATTGGATAAGGTTTTTTTTTTTAAAAAAATTAGATGTATTTATATGCAACAGCATAAGTGCTCAAGATGTAAATGTTACATGGAGCAAAACAAAAACATCTTGCTAATTTCACAAATACAGTCTGAGCAGAAGTATTAACCCACTATAATACTATAAAATTTCTCAGATTCACTATTAAGTTGGACTTGAATTGTACCTTATAGCAGCACCAGAGGCAAAAATCCCTGTTTGTCTGTCATCCTCTTCTTCCTCTCTATCACTCAATTCCAACTGAGGAGGTGCAGAGGTCCCTGGTTGGTTGTCCTCGGCTGGCACTGAGTCCTCCTCACTATCGTACTCAGGTGCCAGTTGCACAGGATGCCACGCCTCAGTCGGCTCTTGGTCGTCTGGATCCATGACCTGCTGTGCGGGACGCAGGCAAGCCACAACACTACCTTCCATCTTCTATATCTTCTAGACTTCCACAGGCAGGCAGTCATGAATGAGAGGCACAATGTTGTGGTGATTCTTCTTGTTCCTTCAGGGCCAGTTCCAACAAGAGAAGGATAGACCTAGCCCCAAACCTTTACTTTGCGGAGTATCACAGGGTTCCATATTCTCCCCTGTTTTGTTTAACATGTATGTGAAATTGCTGGGATAGGTCAACCATTGACACAATAGCACACTAATGATACCCAGGTATACATCTCAGCCCTTGTTTACTAAAGTGATATTATCAGACTTTTGTCTCAGTATCTGGAGACTGTGTGGTCTGGATGATGAGGAATAAGCTCAGACTTCACACTAATAAAAACAAATGGTTGTAGGTTTGGGGATGACTTAGATTTTACATTTTTAGTTGTGAATGGGGCCCATGAGAAGGTGGCAACTGTGCTAAGGAGAACATTTATAAAAATTAATCTTGTGTATCAGTTGCACCCAGTCCTGAATCAAGTGGCTCCGTCACTCATGCTTTAATGTAGTGGTCACCAACCAGTGGTCCAGGGACCACTGGTGGTCCCTGGGAAAATTTTGGTGGTCTGTGGAGAAATGTTTGTATTTTTGCATTTTTTATATTGCACTCATCCTTAAGCTAGGCTGAAAATGGCCGAGAGCAATTAATCCAGCCCACGCACAGGAACACAAAGCTGGAACCAGAGCAGCTCCTCC